>VXAZ01000687.1:1521110-1604985 GCA_013399875.1 Gymnorhina tibicen | reverse complement strand
CCCGGCCTGCCCGCGCCTCCGCCCGCGCCCCCGCCCGCGCCCCCGCCTCTCCCCGCCGAGCGAGGCTGCGGCCGGCTCGGGAAAGCTCCGCCGAGCCCGGCAGCCTGTGCGGAGGGGGGAGACGCGGCGCCTCTCGTGGCCCGGGAATCTCGGTTCCCACCTGGCCTGTTCCCGCGGTGTGTGGGGGAAAGCCTGGTGGGAAAGTGGAGCAGCGGCGGTCCCGGTCGTGACGGCGTGGGGACCGGGGAAGGGGCCCTCGCATGAGATAAGGAAAACTTAGAGCCGGGGTGGGCTCTCTCGAGTGTCCCCCGCCACGGGGAGGGACCTCCTCTGAGTCCTCCGTGTTTGATTTCAGATGCTTGGAGACCAGACTTGCAGCCATCCAGAGGTGTTTATTCCCTCTTACGTGTTTGTTTCAGTGAATCATGCCAAGCCTCGGAGCGCTGCGTTTTGGGATCTGAGAACTATGATAGCTGTTTGGAATGGGATTTGAACTGCCTCAAACCCTGCGTGCCAGAGTGACAAAGTCTGTTCTTGGATGTAACTCATGCGCTTTCTTGTTACACCTGAATGCCGTGTGTTCTGGACATTGTGGCCTGTGAGATAGCAGCAACCATCCTTTGTTTTCAGGTTCCTTGGAACAATCTGAAGCCAAGCTTCAGCTTCTTCTGTAGGCCTCTGATTGTGTTATTCCTATTTTTGCAGTGCACCAGGTTGTACAGAAGCATACCGTGGTGCTCCTTGTGTAGGGTACTTAGTGACAGCACAGTCAGCTCATAGTCTGGCAGGACAGTAGTTTGAGAATGTTCCTGGAGGATCCTCACAACAGGGACAGATGAGCTGTTTTGCAGCATCATCCTGATGCTGTCTTCCCCAGCTGCAGTGGCTTCACTGCACATCTGCTGCGTGTTACATCCATACATCCATCTGTTCTCCAGGAAAGGAGCTTCCTGGGATCAGACTGCATGAATTGCCCGTGGCAGCCATATAAGTTTTTTTATGAATGCCCTTGAGTTTTTCTCAGAAAGAAGCACGTGTGGATTAGGCCTCGTGAACAGGTGGCCCAGTCTCGAGCAAGCCTTTCTGCAAGGAAGAATTAGGAAGGTGCCTGTGTGTAGGTGTCTGTACACAGACAGAAAGTTACCTGTACTAGATACCTACATATGGGTGCTGTCGTATATCTGGAGCATGTATAATGCTTGCAAGCAGCTTGCGTGGTGAGCCTTATACATAGGCGTGTTAGGGACAGCGGTTCCTCACGCAGGGTGTCAGTGCTTCTGTCACAGAAGGGTCCTGGGCTCTGACCTTCTGCTGCCATTAAAACAGGCTGGTTGGTCTGCATCACTTTTCACTGTCTCTGTCACAGTACTACTTGTTGGGAATGGTTTCTGCATTCTGTAGCAGAGAGGAAACCAAGCCTTGGTTTTCTGCCTCTGGGATATATTTAGCCATTAGGTTAATGTATGAGAAACGTGTAGTACCTCCATACCTCTTAACAGTGTCTTAGAAACAAGTATCTGCATGTGTATTTGAAAGCTTCTGCACACAGTCTGAAGCTGTCTTAAAGCTATTTTAAGTACCTATGTGCTATAGGAAGGAAAATTTGTAGATATGCATAGTTAACTTCAAGCAAGAATGAGTTCACTTTACCCGCAGCCAGGCTGGTAACTCGAACATGGTGCCATATGGGTGTCTCTGTTTGCCAGCATCTAGCCACAGCATGGGCAGAAATCTCATGTTTGCTTGCAATCAAATGTCCAGATCTAGGTGGTTTTGTTTTATCTTTGTCCCTGTGCTGGATTAAGATTAGCTAGGGGCTGTCAAGGATGAGCATGGACATGTGCTGCTTGAAGATTGCCTTAAAACTTGAGGTTTTTCTGGAATTGGTAGTATGGGAACAGAGATTTCCAGCATAGCAATATTGGACTGAAATGCCTATACTTTGTCTTAAGTCTGTCTTCTGCTTCCAAAACTCAGAAAACTCATGTGCCTTTGAAGTGATCTCATATTAGAAAACTTAACAGTTATTTCACATTACTGTGGTTAAAATGCCTCAGAGCATCAGTGTTCTCCTGCTACCTATTAGTTTCAGTCTTCAAAGGTGATGTTTCTTCTAAGTGGAGTTTTGGGAGGTGAAGAAAATTACTACAGTCGAATTTCTGACTGTTGTGATTTATTCATGGAACTGCAAGGGGCTGCTGTTTTCAGAGAGAATGTCTGCAGTGTTACTGAAACACTTACATAGCAGTAAACAGATTTAAAACAGCACGAGCAACTTGGGTTTGTTACATTGTAGGAGCCACTTCACCTTTTGGCCTGTTTCTTTGAAAATGGAGCAATGGAGGTGATAATAGTACCTAATGGCCAGAAGGGACTGCAGTTTAGCAAGCCTGGTTGTTGGTAGTTGCGAGCAAAAACTGGTTTGTAAGGGCACCTATTCCTGCTGCCACCTAAGTGTCACAGAACCACAGAATGGCTGAGATTAGGAGGGACCTCTGGAGATACTCAGGCCCCAAGCCCCTGCCCAAGGAGGCCCACCTAGAGGTGGATGCCCAAGATTGCATCCAGATGGGTTGTGAGTAGTACAGGCAACCTGTGCCAGTGCTGAGTCACCATCACAGTGAAAACATGTTTTCAGGTGTCTAGGTGGACCCTCCTGTGTTTCAGTTTGTTCCAATTGCCTCTGAATCTGTCCTGTCACTGGGCATCACTGAAAAAAGGCTGTCTCTGTCCATCTGCTTTACACCCTCCCTTCAGGTGTTTGTACAGATGAATAGACAAGTGTTGCAAAGCCTGTGCTTGGGGCTTCAAGCACGACTAGTTTGCAGGCAGTGCTGGCTCATGTCTCACTGGGTTTTGTGCTTCACTGCAGGCTGGCACTGATCATCCCAGGTGAACAGAGTTGTACAGAGGGAAAGGGAGAACATCACTTGTGGCACGTTTGGGTAACCAGTAAATGCTCTGATGTCTGAGAGTAGTAAATACTGTGCCATAAATACAGAACAATGAGCCGTTCCTTAACACTGACTCAGCAGATTGAATATGAAGATGCGAGATTTGACTTTTTTTCATCTTCAGATTATTACTCTTCTGTTGTGCAATCTCTTCCATAGATCTGAGTGCAGCTTTTAAAACAGCCAAGTTTCTTGCTCCCGTTATTTTAAGATAGTTTTAGCAATTTACTATGCTGTTTGTAGACATGTTCCAAATTCTGGGTTCACGTGCATAGCTAACAAAAAAATTCACCTACATTTAGCTGCTGTCTGAAACTTGTCACTCAGCCAGATATTAGGAAGTTCTGAATGTTTATCAGATATTGCCAGATAAACAGTTTTTAAAGTTGTTGTTCCTAAGGCTTTTGAAACCATTAATCAAGGGAAATTTATTTCATGGATCATTTCATGATTGTTACATCAGTGTTTGCTTCTTAATCCATTGTACTTACATGAATAACACTGTTTAGTTGGCATCTGTGTAGCTTTCATTATAAAAAGTGAACAAAAGCATTGCAGTGTTTGACTGTCAAGTCACAAAATATGATAGTAAGGTTAAAACCTGTCTCCTGTGCCTCCTTTGTCATCATATCAGTTTCCATCTATATCAGTGAAAAATTAGAAAGGAAGCTTATATCCTTTAAAATACTAAATTTCGTGTCAAAAATTCTGTAAGAATTTATGGTTACTGTAGATTAAGGTTGGACAATTTTGATCAAGTTCAGAATAACCTTTTTGTTCTAAAACTTATTCTGTTATTGTTAAGCTTGAACTGAACAAAAAATCAAATTTTAAGAAACGTTTGAAGGAAGCAGTGACAGTGGTTTTGTGAAGAGAGTCAATGCACATTGTACTGAAGACCTTAAGGACACAAAATATTGCACAAGTATGAAAGTATTAAAAAGGCCATAAATTGGTGAGATTCGTGTGTTGGGGGAAGGTGTGTCAGAGTTTGTTGTACTAGTGTCTCTGACACAAGTTTTTTACTAACATTTGTATATTTTTGTAGAATATGCGTTTAAGGCCATAAACCAAGGTGGACTTACATCTGTAGCTGTTCGTGGGAAAGACTCTGCAGTAATTGTAACACAGAAGAAAGTACCTGTAAGTAGTCTGATTTTGAGGGGAGATCTGGAAGGAGAGGAGGAAAAAGTTGGGGGTGAGACTCAGCAATATTGATATTATACTTATTAGTGCTGACACATATAGCTGTTTGAACTGAATATCTAATTACCATTCTGCATATTACAAGTTCTAGCTCCATGTAGTGCTCAACTGTACATTTTCTCACTAAGTACTGCAATATTGGTTTTCTCTGTGGTTGTTGAAGGGATAAAGCTAAAATATAAGTTGATCCTGCTGTATTGAGCATGCGTTCATTGCTCTGGCATGTAAGGGCTGAGTTGTCCATAACCAGTTCCTTGATTTCTTTAATTCCTGCTGAGAAAATGTTATACCAATAGCATGTAGAACAGGTTTTCACGAGTGTTTCAGCTCAGTGATGATGTACTCTTGACAAAGGGGGGAAATTCTTTTATGTTTGAAGGGCAGCAGGCAATAAGAGAGCAAGCTTTTCTATGTGGGTTCTCAGAGTTTCTTCAGAGGGGAAAGGACTGTTGGTCATGTTCTTGCTGTTACCATTCTCCAGATACTGTGGTTTCAATCTTCCCCATTCTCCAATTTCTTCCTTCTCATGCCTACAGCAGTAAAAAGTGGAAAGCCTGAAAGACAATTTTTAGCTGGTTTGGGTCCTTTTGGGCTCTTCTGTAAAAAACAGAGGATTCAGAATTTGTCTTAGGTGGTTTTTTTTGGTTTTTTGGGTTTTTTTGTCTTTTTTCTTTTTACTTCAAGGGCAGTGTTTGCTATTACATTATTTCTGTTTCCTCTTTAGGACAAGTTACTGGATTCCAACACAGTGACTCATTTATTCAAGATTACTGAAAATATTGGTTGTGTGATGACAGGAATGACAGGTATTTAATTCACCATCTCTTTTAAGTGTCTAAAATATGAGAGATTTTTAATGTAGTTCACCAGCATTACATCATGTAAAATAAGTGCTCTAGGAGATTTGTTTCACTCAGTCTGGTTTTGGAGAACTTACCTAGTTCTAATGGGTATATTTAAAGACAATGTAAAGTTGGACCTGGAATTTATATTCTCAGGCAATGCTAGAAATAAACATGGTACATGTTCAGTGAAATTTATATTAGTTCTTTCTGTCTAGCTGACAGCAGATCCCAGGTGCAGAGAGCCCGCTATGAGGCTGCTAACTGGAAGTACAAGTATGGATATGACATCCCTGTGGATATGCTGTGTAAAAGGATTGCAGATATTTCTCAGGTCTATACACAGAATGCTGAAATGAGGCCCCTTGGTTGCTGTAAGTATAGTGTATAAAATGATCTTTTCTGGTTCTTGTCTAAGTTTGCAAATTTATATATAAGAAGTTCTCCCCCATTTTCAAAATGAGTAACTGAGGGACTAAGAGGGATGAACAGCTGAATGAGAGAGCAGTGTTGTAAGTCTTGAATTGGAGCCATGATTTTACTATTGACTCAGCATTTGAGATGATGTAGCCTCTCTGATACTATTTCACCTTAGTCCTTGGGGCCTGGTCTGTTTGCACTGCTGTGATGTCTGTGAGAGGAAGATGCTCTTTATAACTGTGTCTGTTTGTGTTGGTTTGACCCTGGATGGATGCCAAGTGTCTGCCAAAGCCTCTCCATCGCTCCCTTCCTCAGCTGGACATGGAAGAGAAAAAATACCATGAAAGGCTTGTGGGTCAAGATAAGGGCAGGGAGGGATCACTCACCAATTACCACCATGGGCGAAACAGGCTCACCTTGGGGAAATTAACTGAATTTATTAACAAGCAAATAAAAGTAGGATACTGAGCAGTAAAATCAAATCTTCAAAACACCTTCCCGCTACCTCCTTCACAGGTTTAACTTTATTCCTGATTCTCTACCTCTCCCACAGTGGCACAGGGAGATGGGAAGGGGCTCTATTGTCAGTTTGTGGCACATTGTTTCTGCTGCTACTTCCTCCTCAGGGGGAGGACTCCTCACACCCTTCCCCTGCTCCAATATGTCTCCCACGGGAGACAGTCCTCCATGAACTTCTCCAAAGCGAGTCCTTCCCATAGGCTGCAGTTCTTCACAAACTGCTCCAGCAAGGAGCCTGCCTTATGTGGGGTGCAGTCCTTCAGGAACAGACTGCTCCAGTGTGAGCTCCTTTCTCCACAGCGCCACAGGTCCTGCCAGGAGCCTGCCCCAGCACAGGCTTCATGTGAGGCCACAGCCTCCTTCAGGCATCCATGTACTCCAGCGTGGGCTCCTCCAGGGGCTGCAGGTGGATATCTCTCCACCATGGATGTCCATGGGCTGCAGGGGCACAGCTGCCTCACCGTGGTCTTCTCCACAGGCTGCAGGGGAATCTCAGCTCTGGCGGCTCCTTCCCTCCTTCATTTGCCCCAGCGTCTGCAGAGTTGCTCCTCTCACATGTTCTCACTCCTCTCCTCTTTGTCTGCAATTTCCTTCTTTTTTATTTCTTAAATACATTATCCCTTAAATCCCCTTAAATACATTATCCCACAATGGCACTGCCATGATTGTGGATGGGCTTGGCCTCAGCCAGCAGCAGGTTGGTCTTGGAGCCAGCTGGCTTTGGCTCCTTTGGACGCAGGGGAAGTTTCTGGCAGCTTCTCACGGAAGCCAGCCCTGTAGTCCCCTCACTACGAAAACCTTGCCATGGAAGCCCAATACACTGTCTGGGTAAACATTGCTGTTAAAAGACAGAGATGCAGAGTGCAATTATCCTTGTGCAGATTTTGTGGCTTTTTTATCTAAGTAGTATGTATAGGACAGATTTGCATAATTTTTGATCCTAACTTAGGCATCATATATATAATGTAGAGAAGAAGTACCTAAAATATTTCCCTTGCAAATATTTCTGCATGTCTTGTTTCATAACAGCAAATGCAGCTTAAAAAGAAGTTGTGTGTTGAGTCATTTTTTGTAGATATTCCTGGTCGTGTGTGTGTTCTGAGGTTGGTTCTGACTTGTTTTTTCTCTTACATTTGGCTGTAAGTAAATTATAACCATGCTGTTAGGCTGTTCAGGAACTGAGGTAAAAGACTTAACAGGTTTCCTCAATTACTTTTTCATTAAACTCTGTCTGGGTTTCTTTTTGATTGGTTGGATTTTGGTGGGGTTTTTTTTCTTTAAAGGAGAATAGTTTCAGAATTGATGAATCACACTAAGATTTCTCATTAAAGAAACAACATTCAGGGTTGCGCCACAGTTTCCATGATGGGGCAATTTTCCTATGCTTGTGTGCTTGTAATTTTCAGGAAGGATTGTTTCTTTCTTCCCGTGGCATTTCCCATGCCTTGATGCTACTGGAAATTTCTTTTTTTAAAATACATGAATAAAAATAGTTTTTTCTTTATTTCTCTTAGCCTTTTTTGAAAATATGAGGGGATTTTTTTTCTGTTGTAGTAATAGCTGCTCAGAAGTTTATCAGCTCTAACTACTACTTAAAAATTACACAAGTGTAAAGTGAAAATAATAGAAAACCATGTCATTGTTCTGTTTTGGGTTTTTATTGCGAGTATTGCTTTTTACTTATTTTTTTAATATGCATATTGAGACAATGCAGCTGTAAATCAAGAAGTGAAGGCGAACACAGGTGCATCTCAGTGACGTGGTCAGTTTGTTTTACTTGAAAACTATCCACCTTCAAAGCACTTAGTCAGATGGTCTTCAAAGACTCAGTTATGTCCTGATATTTCCACTTTTCATTTCGGATTTTTTTAATTTAAAGAGGAAAAGGTATGTAATGCAGTGTTTTTCAGGATTACAAACAAGAAATATAAATTTGACCTTTTAATATTTCCATTAGTTTCAGCATTAGTTTGTGAAGTTGCTTTCTAGTAAAAGGCACATGGCAATAGAACTATTGTTTACACTTTTGTGTCATATAACACAATGTGATGTGAGCTGTGGCTGAGCAAACTTTGTATCAGGATTAAACTGTTGTACTTCCTGACTTTGTGGTTCTCTACACACTGAGCATGGCAAAAATGTTTGTGTGTTTAATGAGTAGCCTTCTTTGGGAATGACAGAAACACAGTTTCTGCTAAGCTGAGTTGCACACCTGGTAATGAGATGTTGGTAAGAAATGGCAAATTAGGGATAAAAAGGAAATGACAGCTCCAGGTCTGGGACTGACTCCCAAAGATGAACTGCTGTGCATGCATTTTTTTCGCAGAAAGGGGTATCCATTCTGTTCTTCAGTTGCATTAAATTGCTAAAGTTGGGGAAATAAATAAATTAACAAATTTTCTCTTCAAGGTATGATTTTGATTGGTATTGATGAAGAACACGGCCCTCAGGTATACAAGTGTGATCCAGCAGGTTACTATTGTGGATTCAAGGCCACAGCTGCAGGAGTTAAACAGACAGAGTCAACCAGTTTTCTTGAAAAGAAAGTAAAGAAGAAGTTTGACTGGACATATGAACAAACAGTAGAGGTAGGCCAGCAGAAGGAAACGACAATTTGTTAAAAGTATTTTTAATGAATATGCTGCATGTAGGCTTGCAATGTAGAGAAATGCAGTTAGGCATTTCCTCTTTTCCTACAGTTCTGCATTGCTGCCACAGCAAATACAGCTATTCCAACCAGAAAATAGTTTCAAAGTATTCTGCAAGTGTTTGAATAGTCATCTAATCTGCTTTTTTTGCTTTATGTTAGCTGAAGCAGATTCTATAATTGTAGCACTCCCACTGTAGCTCATGTTTGGTTACTACAGTGCTTGATTTTGGGGATACCAGTATGACTTAACTTTTAGTGACATTTAAAACAATCTTCATATTAGAAGGCATTTCAAACAGCATCTTTGCAGGATAAAAGGTTTTGGTTTTGTTGTGTTTTTTCTGCTATGAAAACATGTTCCTCTGCTTTTTGTAGATTGGGCATTTTAGGGAAAGGACTGGAGAGGGACTGTATTATGTAGCAAGGGGAAACTATTTGGAACTTCTAAGCTGAGATTTTGAAGTGAAAGGAAATAACTTTAAACCAGAAGGGTGGTTGTTAATGGTATGTCTATTAAGAAAAAAAAGCCTTAGTGCTTTCTTTTTAATGATAGGGGGTTTTGTCATCTTTCAGACAGCAATAACATGCCTGTCAACTGTACTATCCATTGATTTCAAACCTTCAGAAATAGAAGTTGGCGTAGTAACAGTGGAAAATCCTAAGTTCAGGTAAGTGATCAGTGTTGATATAACTTGGTGTGTTTCTCTGGTTATGTGAAGGTAGTTTTACCTTCTTGTGTAACTGTAAATCGAGAAAAAGAGATATATGTCACAGGTTGAATTTTTGAAGGGTTTTTTACTTGTAACTATTCAAAATGTGTAGGGGTAGAAAACATTGTGTAAAAAAAACACCCTGCAGTTTTAAAATGCGTGACATGGTTAAGGGATTTAGTAGAGAAAAGTGTTCTCTTTCATTTCTTAAAAGGATATTGCTTTCTGTGATGATTGAAATGTAGTTACATCTGGTCTAGAAGTGTTTTCATGCTTAGAAGCATAAAAATTGTTCATAGTACTGGTATCTGGAGTCCACTTCCAAATCATAGTCATGTTAACTAATGCAGTAAAGTTTGGTTTATATTATGAAATATTTACAAGTCCCTAAAATTCTTTAATCCTTTTCTAAATTGAATCTTTAAGTTATTCTTGCTCATCTTTTAATTGTTAGCATTTTTGAATATCTAAAATATGTAGCTAATAGATTATGGATTTGCATGGTTTGAAAGACTGTATTTAAATTTGGTAAGATTAAAAGATCATGGATTTAAAAAATCACTAGTGTTTTGAAAATGGCTGAACTATTTACTTTCTGAGTGTGCTGCATTCCCATCTAGCATGAAAGCAAGGCACCTGCTATTTCTTCCCTCCTCCATTATTGCCTGCAGTGCACTGTGTGCACCGAGATTAATTGGCCAAGACAACCCCTGGAAGTCTTCCTGCTGAGGGCAGAAAGGTTTCACATGGGATACAGTGTACAGACAACCTTCTCACAACACAGTGTATAGCTGCAGAAGTATGCATGAAATGTGGGAGAAAAAGTTTTGGGGATTTTTTATAATGCAAAAGAACCCTCCAGGTGTGGCTTACCTAAAATTTAGGTAAGTCTGGCTTGCAGCAGTGGGATTCAGTTATTTCTGCTTTAGTCTTTCATTGGGTTTTTTTTGGGTTTTTTATTTAAAAAGAAAAAAAGAGAGGAACAGTTAAATGGGGAACAAAGTTCTGTGTTTAGTCTAACTACTTGGTAAGTAGGGATTGAAGAGAGACTTCAAACCTTTGGGGTCTACAGGTTCAGTATTTTAAGTGCTTCCTAACGTTTTTAAGGTTGACATGGTGATGATGGGTGGCTTTGCATTTGGTGGTGTGTGCTGAGGACAACAGAACAGCACAGTGTTTGTGAGAAAGCACGCAGGAGCTGCATGACCCCTTTCCTACTGCCACTCAAGGGTCAAGTGCTGCTTTCTCACTAGGTCTCAACTTGCAGATGCATTACTCATGAAGAATTACCTGTTCTTTTTCTATCATTTGTTACCTCCTTGCTCTCTAGTGCCTTTGATTCTTCCTTTATTTTTCAAAAGAATTGGAATGTCAGCAGCCCTGGCAGCAGGGCTTTGAAGGGCAGAAAGATGCCTTGCTGTAAAACTTATTTGTATAGATATTAGGTTGTAATATTGGAGCTTAAGGGAAAGAATCATTTAAGCTATTTAAGGTTTCTTTTTGTTCTTCCAGGATCCTTACAGAAGCAGAGATTGATGTGCACCTTGTAGCTCTGGCAGAGAGAGACTAATTAGCATTCCTGTTTCCACTGTCTGTGCTTCTGGCCAGGATGTTTGGTGAAAAGAAAACACTTAATAATGGTTTTAGATTATGGGTGGAAAACAGTGTTCGCTATATGATGTATTTTACTCTGTACAAATAAAACAGAGGTTTTTGAAATTCTTGGTGTCTCCTTTTAATGTTATTTTTTAAACTTCCAATTCTATGAAATTGTAATCAAAATGCTTGATGACTTTTAGTGTTTCTGTGATAATTGCTTGCCTTTTAATTGTATTTTAAAAGAAATTTTATACTCTGAGCTGTATTTTTCATCGGAGCTATTTGGCTCCTCATGTAAAGTTAATACCACTTTTTGTGATGTGTGTTTCTTGAGATAATTCTTACATTCACATTCATTCTCTCCATGGCCTGATGTTGAAAGCTTTACAGCGTTACTGGTTTAAGTGTGGGGAGGTTAGGAAGACCTTATTTGCTCAGGTTTATATGAGGATATAGGGCAACAGCTGAAGGAAAAAGCTTGAGCTGTGAGTCCCAGTCCAGTCCTTTGGACTAATTTATTGGGGGTGCATATAGTGCATTTAAGAGATGTCTTCTATAATTAAACAGCTCTGAAGCTGACATTTGTTTAGGGAAAATATTCTATATGTAGTGTACTTTGGGATTTTGGCTGTTAGACACCTACCAGGTTTTAAGGCTTTGGGCAGTGCCAGAAACAATGTTGGGGCTAGATGGGGCCAATAGACAAAGTCCATCAACAGCAGTGTCTCTGGGAAGCAATTCCCCTTGCTCCTTCAGAGGTTTTGGGTTTGGAGATGAGACTGCAAAAACTTCAGTGAAGAAAAATGCCTTTTTGTTTTGCTTCAATTGAAGAGGTTCCAGCCTCAGCAGTAAATAGGGAGATGATGAAGTTGTGCGGGAGGAGGCACTGAGGAGAAAGGGAAGATTACCAGACAGTTTTAGCTGTTGCACACGAGTCTCCTTGAAAGAATGCCAGGCTAATGTAACTGAACTCCTTACCTTCATTCTTCTGCTGTGCTTTTCCCATATTGGCTTCAATTATTCCAAAATTCTCTTTGATTTTTTTCAAGGCATTTGGGAAAGGCCTCATAAGTTGTCAGAAACAGACTGGTTAGTTTTTTTCTTAGTGCTTTACAGTTAAAGCCCCTTGAATGTGTATTTTCCAAGTTCATTGTAGTAACGAAGATGCAATTCTGTGTTTGGTGGCTTTAACAAAAGATAATGCTAACCTTATGTGATAACTGAGTTGAGGAGATTCAGATGTATAGTGAACTGTTGGCTTCACAAAACTACTTGGATTTCTATTCATGCCTCCAAATTTCAGCTTCCCTCATGTCAGATAGTGTAGTGTAGATGATAAGATAAGCACCCCTGCTTCTGGTTTTGGGTTGGTTATCTGAGAATTCTGTGTGGGTTTGTGCAACAATTGGCACATTTATGGAACTACTGGCACATTTAGAAGGATCTGTGTTGTTTCATCTGCCAGTGATGGCTGAGTTTCTGAAAACTCCTAGGGCCTTTCTTCCTAATACTCCAGCTGTATAACAACCTGAAATTTGAATAGGCTTAGGTCATGATTTAGTCTGCTACAAAATATCATCCACTGATACTTAGTTCTTGATCAGCTTTAATAATGTATAGAAAACTTCACTAATGACTTCTTGAACAAAAATTAAAGGGAAGATGGCAATCGGTGATCCATATGACTAGAGCACATTTGCATAGTATTCAGTATCAAAATTCCCTTCAAGTCCTTTAATTCTAAATTTTGGAGCTTGCATGGGATTGTATAACTCAGGTGGTGGTTCTGAGAGCAGTGGGTTTTTGTTCATACCTTGCCTGTTTTGCAATGCAGAACATCCCATCTTGTGTTCAGAGATGATGAAATAAGCTGTCTATAATATATTAACTGTGAACGTTGCCTTTTTTTTATAAGGAAAATTAAAGTTGCAGCAATTGAAATGGCATTTTTGCTAGTATTTTGCCCTGTAGAGAAAATTCATGGTTCTCTTTTCATATTAAGAATGGGGATTTTTATTTTTTAGTCAAAGCTTTTTGTTACTGAAGATAAGGCAGCAATGCAGGTGGGGATACCTGACCGAATGGGAAACCCCCGTGTATTACACATAACACATAATTACATTCTTCACTCCCTGGAGCACATATCACCTGCAGCCAAGCTGTACAGCTGTGGCCGGTGCTGAGCTGTACCTGGTATCACCTGCTGTTCCAAACCTGGCACTTCCAAAGAAAATAGAGTATGTGTGGTACAATCCTGGTGCTTCTAATTTGGGTAGAGCTTATCAAGAGTGGTACCAGACTTGGGTTTGCTCCGTGTGTTTGTGGTTTGTTGTGCCAGTGCGAAAAACTGACAGATGCAGTTACAGTGTGAATGCACTAGTTAAACAGGAGCAGGATCAAGTTTTATTTGCATACCAGACCCACATCAGTGTTACCTGTACTAAATTTGGACTGGCTCTGCACAGCCTTGTAACTGTCCACATTACAGTACCAGTGGTACATTACAGTACTACCTGTGGTGTAGTGTAAAGATGCAAATGCCAAGTACATGCAGTCAGCTTAGGTAAATCAGTATTTTTTGAACTCTGAAAGTCATCTGGATTTCTTGTGAGTAACCTCCCCCCCTCCACACAAATGGGGCCCCAAAGACAGTAATGGTATGTATTATAAACAGAAGTAGCTCAATGGGGAGCCAGTTGCTCACCCATCCCATGATGTGTTTATCCAGCTGCGTGCTGGACATTTTGTCCAGAAGGATCCTGTGAGACAGTATTGAAAGCTTTACTGAAATCCAAAAGGATTACATCAGCTGGCTTCCTCTGATCAACTAGGTGGGTTACCAGGTCACAAAGGGAAATCAGGTGTGACAAGCAGGACTTTCCCTTCATGAAGCCGTGCTGGCTGTGACCAGTGACTGTGTCCTTTAGATGTTCAAAAGCATTTTCCCAGGGGACCTTACTAAGTAGTTTCCTGAGCAGCCTGAAGTCTGCTCTCCTCATGTCTAGAGTTGAAGTTTTGCTGGCACTTTTCCTCCTGTCAACACAGATTTTAGACTCCATCACTTTGTGGTCACTGGCCAATCTCCACGCACGAGACCCTCTCTTAACATGCAGCAATCCTATTAAGGCAGGCAGTAGTGAACCTCTGTAGGATTTCAGATATGTCTTAAGAGCAATATGTGGTACTGTGTAATGCACAATGTTTGGCCATATCTTTTCACTGTAAAGCTGATGACAGTCTAAGGACAGGGCTAGATGGGGAGTTCAGATGGAGCGGATATGGATATATCACAACAATTTTACTGACATAGAATAATATGCAACATTCTTCTCTATCTTCTCTGTTCCATTTTGCATCAAGTCAATGTCCAAGTTTACCAAATAAGAAATACTTTGGTTCAGCACACATTTTTGGAAGTAAGATGAAAGAACTAGGTCTGTCATTTTCTAGCATCTGAAGAAAAAAAGTACATGACTTTCCTATTTTTTTCCCTGACACAGAAGCAAAGCCTGCTATTTTGAGTTCTGTAAAAACAGCAACCTTACTGGGTCATGAGAGCAAGTTTTGTGAAGTATATCCATGACAGTATTCATGTTTTCTTCCAGGAAAAAAGTTACATTACCAGGGTAGTTACGGACGCAGGGGAAGTTTTCATTTTGTAATCAGTAAATTTTTGCTTTTTCAAATGGGAATTTTTAAATTGTCATAGCTTGTTCCAGCCAGTTCTTGCTAGTAACAATTTGTTCTGTTCTGTTGTTTTGCTGTAACCCAAACAACTTGGAAACAATGCAAGACATCCTGTAGTTCAGGATCTGTTGAAACAGTGAACCTCTCATGCCCAAACTAAAACAAGGATCATCACATGCTTATGCAAAGCTGTTTAAAATAGTCTGGACTTTGTTTGTTTATTGTGGTTCTCATATTTTAGAAAACCCCATGAAACATTTTAACCTGTCCGCTGTAGTATATCTATATAGATAAACTTGCATTTTTAAGTGAGTGTCAAAACCCTCAGTTATTAGCAGTATTTGCTGCTCATTGCTAAGATTTTCTTAGCATAGTCATCTTTTCTCTAGTAATAGTCCTACCCACGTCACCTTCTATGAAAATTCTGTGCAGCAATGTTAAAAATGGCAACTCTCATGTACTTCACTATAAACCTGATGAATAAATAGAGCCAGCATATCACTAAGTCAAAATCCAGCTACCTGCTTGGCAGAAGTGAGTCATCTTCCAAGTAGTGTGTGCTTCCACTTTTTGGGGATAGTGTTTTCTCCTGGTTCTTTTTAGAACGTGCCAGCTGTAGCTGAGCTTCCTGGTACTGCAGGTGCACTACATGGCCATCTTCTACCTGTCATTGTGGCTTAGCTGATACGTTCATTGAACCACAAGCCTCTGGAATGAAGTTTTCTATCAGCCTTTAGCAGCATAGTATGCGGTGCAGATTAGCATACACAAGCCAAGACTTCAATTTTTTTTGCCAGCAAATTGTGTTTGTTTCCTCTTCCAGAAAACTGACTCTTATGACACCCAGTGGCATAGAGAGTTGTGAACATAAGGTATTTAATCCCTTACGAGATTCAGCAACCTTCTCTCAAGTTAAAGAGTCAAATTTACTAGCTGATGGGGAAAAATGGCATGAATGTGCATGGACTGGGATTGCATGAGCAGGAACAGGGATGCCATTTAGTGGCATCTGATGTTGCTGTGAATGTTTGCAGGTGTGCTCAGTCTCCCTGGGTTTTTTTCCAGCTCTTCCTCTAGCAAGCACTGGTGTTTATTTACATTTATAAAGAGCCATTCTCTTTACTTAATTGATGGAAAACATTGGGGGTTTTGGTTCAGTTCTCTGTTGCATAAGTGACCTGAATTGTCTTACTCTGAGATCAAATTGGCTGTAGTGCAGTTGTAAAAGAGGGAAGAGGGAAATGGGATTGCACTGCCTGTGCATTAAGCCACTGTAAAACCACAGCCTGCATCACCAGAGGAACAGGAGTTTCCATAGCTCATTATCCCCTTGGCTGGTCTTTGACTTAAACCTATATGATGACACCTGGCTCACCAGAGTTGTGTTTGCCTTTGTCAGAAGATGACTTGGGCAGCATCAAGACTACTCCCATCTCCTCTGAGGAAGATTTCTTTGGGGACAGTGCTGTTACAGCAGCTCCTTCTCAGTTCCTCCGTTTCTGTAACCATTGTGTAGCTCAGAAATTTCCAGGGCTACCCAGGGAACCTGATAGGGAAACAAGCTTTTACGTGTTTAAAAAAACCAAACCGACAAAACCCAGCCAGAGCAATAGCTCAATGCGGACACTGATTTAACCTTGATGCTAGTCCTGCAATAGTAGCACCGCACAGGGGGCAGTGCAGCACAAGATCCATAAGCAGGGTCTGGTTAAACTGGTGGCACACCTGGTAGGAGTGACAGTCAAAATTCTGCCTTGTAAGTAAATATTTTCTTCAGGGAAAGATGGGATATTAGTTCTCAGAGTCCACAGAAAGCTCCTTCATGGAATCTAATGGGAGGCTGGCACGGTTGGCTAGGCAGGGGGTCTCTCTGGGCAATGCACTGCTAGGTCATTTAGGAAGCCAGAACTTTCAACAAGGTATCAAGAAAACTTGCAGCAAGTTGGCTGCCAGAGGGGACAGCAGCTGCCTTGCGTTGGGTTTCAGCACAAATGGGACGGGCAGCCTTTCTTTCTTTTCCTTTTCTGTCTCTATCCCTTAAACCACTTGCAGCCTGCATACCTTTAGGGCGTTGTGAAGAAATGTATTTGCATTGAATGTTAGCCTAGTTTCAGTTAACAGTATTTGGAAATGCCTGCTGACAGAAAAAAACCAAAAGATGTTTCTCATCTAAGGATGTGGTGAACCTTGAAAATAGGCTAGCAGGTTAGCTTAGTTACTCACTGCCCCTGAAGGTAACAGGAAGCAGGCTGAGGATTGCTGGAGTCAAAGCTGTTAGCAGAAAGGATGGGAGAGAAAGGAGGATTTTCAGTGATGACCAGAAAGGCTGCCTGACTCGCCACAAGGTAGTGGCAAGTTGCCTGAAACCTCAATCTCCAGTGGATTTTGTTCAGCCTGTAGCTCCTGGTTGCTGTGCCTGGTGGGTGTCTGCACACATGAAATGTTTGTTGAATACTTATTAAAAGATTAAGTGATGATGTTCTCCACTTCTATCTCCAGGAGAAGTTTCCATTACTAACCTCTCTTACCTAGTAACAATGCAAGTAAATAAAGTAGAAAGTAGTGTAGAATTGGGCCAAGACTTCAATAAATAGTTATATCCCATGGGTGACAAAAGTACTTACCAGGAAGTAATTTTTTTAACTTTTTTTCCTACTTTGAGTACCTTGCACTGACACCTACATCTTTCTCACTCCAACGCAGGAAACAGACCTGGGCTCTTGTGTAGGTAGTTCATCAGGGGACATCTGTATAAAGTGTGTTAATGGTCCATCAGTTCAAAGTCAGGAGTTACAGAGATGGGCCGCAAAATAAGTCTGAAGGGGGAAGAAAAAAACCAGACCCAGATGGTGTGAATGTCTTGGTATGCAGGTAAGGAAAAGAGAACAAGGTTGTCGAAAAAAGGAAGATAACAAAACAAATTAGTGATAAGTAGCATTACAAGTGGTCTATATTACAGGAATGAAGTAGCAAAGGTCAATTTCAAGAGGAGGATTTAGTTACTAATAGGGAAAAAGAGTATAGATTGGATTTTTCTGCTCACTGATGCTGGACATATTGATAAATAAAAGCATGTGCAATGCATTCAGCAGGATGATTGAGAAACTGCTTCTGTTGATGAAGTATGTATTTGCAAAATGATGTTACGGTCTTTATTTCAAATACAGATAATAACGAGTGTGATGCTTTCCCACTTTGGTAGCAAATCAAAGCACATACCATAACAGTACATGAACTCTTGTGCTTTGTAAGAAGAATCGATGTGTGTGGATAGATACCTGCTCTGCTGGCAACATGGAGCTTTCAAAAGCGCTGGAAAGACCAAGATGTGCTGCAAGTGCAGAGTGGGCAAAGGGCCTTGTTTGAGCTAGGCTCAGGTGCATGACATTAGGCTCTTGGTGTGAACAGGCACAGGTCCACAGAGTCAGAAACAGCTGCCTTCAGTCACTGCTTGGTCCCACACTGCCCTTGTGCCAGCACCAGCATCCATGTGATTGCAAGCTGACACTATTCAGAGGCCCTTCTGGGCCAGTACTCATCCCTTTGCTGCAGGATTAACTTTTGTCTGGCTCAGCTCACTGGTTCATCACACAGTTGCATGGGCTCCAGTGCTTGTAGAACGGAGAGGGATAAGATCTTGAGGAAACAGGGAGGGTAGGACCCAGTTAGCACAGGCTGCTGTTTTGTCATCCTGTCAGAGTGCAAAAAGCACACCCCTCGATCTGGTTGTGCCGCATACTGTGGGTTGCTACGGTTATATTGTGTCGGTATTCGAAACATTTTCAGATGGATCGTTTCCTAGGAGAATAAACAATTGCTTTTTGCCAACACCATGCACACCGCTAGCTCAGGGCACTCCCCAGCACTAAAGTACGACGCTCCAGATGGTCCTTCAGCCACTCTGTAGGGGCCGCCCCATTCACAGCCATACAAAGAGCGTGAAACTCCTTATGCGTGTGCTTCGTTCAGTTTGCGCAAAACCGGTGTTTGAAAGGGCTGCATTTAAGAGCTGTGGTTGCTGCCTGGAATTGCTCCAGCTGGTGAAAGGCTCCAGGTCCCTCCCTCTGGTCTTGACAAATACTGTGGAGCTGCTGAGACAGGTTAGTTGTGCTGGCTAGTGTGTTGTTTTCTGGCCTCCCATAATGTTCTGACTCGGATTTACCTTCAGGTCTGCTGAAAATAAATAAATAAAATACAGCAAAATTCTTAAAGTACATCTATGCTGAAAGATAGGCATTTAACACAATTAGCATTTACAATAACTGAACAAAACCTGGGCACTCGGTTTTGCACATCTGTTGGTTTCTAGAGCTGGGAAAGAAAACAGCTTTGTCCTCAGTAAGCAGGGTCATGTGAGGATAGCTGAGCTAGAAAGGAAGCCAACCCAAGCACTGGTGTGCTCTCACAAGCCTTCTGCCATGGGCTGTGGGAGAGGATTCAGAACAGCATTAAATATAGTTGCAGCAGAACCTGCCTGGCTAGTTTCTCCTGGATTTGTGCTTTGAAATTTTCATTGAAAATGTCCTTGCATGGTGCAGTCTCACCAATAATAGCAGTGGGGTGGACACATCTCCACCAGCCCCCAAGTCCTGGCTGCTCACCCTGCAGCAGGTGGGTCCACAGGACTTCGTGGTTGGTTAACTCACCTACAGCTACAGCCTCTCACCTCAGGTAGTTTCTGAAGATCTTCTGCCACTGTTAACAGTGAGAAATATTGCCACCCTTCCTTCTTTCCTCTTCTTAATTATAAACTATGATTATTCCAACCATTTTTTTAACATGTTTAGGGAGTGGACTCTGCAAACTGACCAACATCTATAAACAATTTTCAGTTGTCTTTAAAAACCTTTCATGCCCAGGTTCCAGGCATATTCTTAGATCTGAGAGAATCGATCAGTCCTCTTTTTTGGATGATGAGAAGTTCTGCTGGAAGTAAACTACAAAATACCAGGATAAGGATAATTTGAAATTTGTTAAATCACTGCTAGTCCTAATCCTGTCCCCTCCAATTTCCATATACTTAGCAGTTAATTACTCCTCTACCAACCAGAGGAGAAACATTTTAAGGTAATTTTCCCCACCCCCAGCTGCTCCGAGGCCCACCCTGAAAGAAGCAAGGAAAACCTGGGCTTGTGTTTATTCGTACACACCTACGGCACCAGGCTCCACCCTGGAGGGAATTCCCACGCTTGGTAATTGCACGGCGCAGCCTGCCGGCAAACATTCAACCAGCCCCGGGTCGAGCTTGATTCCAGATCCCGTAAATACAGTCGAAATCTTCACGAATATGCGCAGCCTTTTCAGAGTCCTTCCCCCTCTGAAGATTTTCTGTGCTAGTGCCTGTGACTCTCCTGCAGCCCAGCCAAGCTGTATCTGCTCAGCGCAGAGAACTATCACGGCCTTTGCAGCTGCCTGGGACAGTGTAGTTTCCTTTTTTTTTTTCTCCCTGCCAAACAGTGAATAATGGGGTTTCCTCTGATAGGACTAGACTGGTCTGGTCTATGCTTTTACCTCTTGTGGTCAGATGGGCAGCGACATCTTTCCACCTGTCGTTTAAATCTAATTGAGTTGCAAATAGCACAGTGCAGATAATGGCAAAATTCCCTGCAGATGATATGAGTGGTCCAGAAGCAGATGAGGCAGGGGATGGTTTGTGTGCCTCTTGCAGCTTTTACAGGATCCCGCCTGGCTCACGAGGGCCTGCCCAGTGATTGCTGTGGGCTCCCTGCGGTGGGGACACGGCCGCAGCCTCAACTGGGATCTCAGCTACTGGCTCAGCAAGGAGAAGTAAAGGTACCAAAACCCCCTCCTGGTTTCCCTGGTCCCAGACTTCTCCTCCATTCAAAAGTACCTAGTTTAAAGACAGTGTCACAGGCTGGGAACTCCCAGTCTTGCACAGTTTCCTTCCGCTTTTCTTCTTCCTGAAACACAGTGTCTTTGTCATCTCACAACCACACAGTGTCCTCTGAGCAACAAAAAGGGAGACCACTCGGTGCGGCTCCATTCATGATAGTGTCTGCAGACTTGCCTCCTCGGGAGACCCTTCTGGTATGATGAGGAGAGAGGAATCCTCCTTTTATCCTCCACCATTCTGTCAGGACAATAGCCAGTGCCTCTGGGCACAGGCAGCTTGTAAAACCCACAAAATTTCAAACTTTTTGGGCCAAAATGTTCTTGGTTTTAAGTAGATAAGGAGCAAGGGAAAACAAACTCAGCATGTAAATGGAGAAGAAGTGCTGTACAACCAGCATTTAACAGCGTTTTTAACTTTAGTAGAAATACAATTTTCACAAAGAGGAAAATCCCTTTAAATCCCACAAAACCCCCTCAAGCCTGATTAGTCAGCGACAGAATCTGGAGAATTGGGGGATATGAACACATCAGACTGGAAGCGCTGGTTCTCCTCCCCCTGCTTTTGGCAGGACAGGGACCAGGCATTACCATGGACTGTGTGAAATAGTTCATTCTAGCAAAGTGCATTTGCCCCTCTTCTGGAGGTCAGGGATTATTTGCGCACTGCTGAAGGGAACTGCTTCAGCCACAGTGCCAATCACCTTCCTCTAGAAATCCCCCCTGAGGAGAAGCTGAGTAAGCTGAACCAGCGGATGCTGAGGCCATGGCAATACTTTCCTCCTAAAGCAGCTGTTGCCACATACAACCAGTCAGAATAAAAAAAGGACAAAAAAGGCAAACAACCAAACAAAAAAGATTTTTAAAAAGGAAGGGAGGGAAAATGGGCCCAGGGAAATGTTATGTTACCAAGGTCTCTTGCTGTGTTCAGCTGCAAGGCAAAGCTGGCTGAAAAAATGGGAGGAATGTCCCTTGTTTTCACATAAGGACAGCAGACCATCCATCCTGCAGTTCCCATGGGTTTGGTTTTAATCCTTTTTTCCTAAATAACCAATCTGACTTACAGATGTGCGTGTTTTCCACCCAGGGTCCTGCAGGCTTGTTGGAAACATCCTGAAATGTTTCCTTCTCCAGGAAACTGAGTGGGGGATGAGTGGGGGAGATCCCAACTGACCCTTGGTCTAGGGGAAGACAGCTCAGCTCAGCTCATGGACCAAACCTTCTGCTTCTGCAGTGTTTCAGAGCAGCAGAGCGCTACAGGGGGGTTAAAAGGGACTAGGATGGGGAGCACAGCTGATTGTCACTGACCTTCCAATCAGCATGTGGCCCTCTGAGGCTGTACACTCAGTAGAGCTCAGGTCCCAACAGTGTTTTCCACTTGAATCACTATGAAAGTGGATGAGAATAGCCTTAAGGAAGTTCATACGAACCAGAAAATGGCATAAGGCACCTTATGTGCCTTATTAAGCTGTGAGTGGTTTTCCCCTCACCTGCCTGGAGACACCTCAGTGCAGTGGGCATGGGAGCATCCTCCTGCTGGCCAGGCAGCTTGGTCCCAGCTCGGACTCAGAGCAGCAGAGGACACTGCCTGCCTGCATTAGGGAAGTGAGAAACTCTTTAATAAGAGCCATCAGGTGCACTGTGTTTTCTTTGGTCTGGGTGATTCCCCAGAAAACCACAGTCCAGGCCAAACGAGTGGCTTGGCGCCGGCTCTGGCATGGCTCCGCTGCTGTAGTCTTCTATGCAGCTCCCCCAGCTCCTGCAGCAGCCAGGCACACTCAAAGCAAAAAAAAGAAAAAGAGAGTGAGGACAGAAAGATGATCCTTCTGGCTGTTCCCAAGCCCAAGAGAAAGTCCTGCCTTCTCCCCAGTCTCTTCCTTCCAAACCCAAGAACAGGAGCTTTTCATTGCAAGTTACCATAGGAAACACTTCACTTTCTGAGAAAAAAACCAAACACCTAAAAGCAAGCAAACAAACAAAAAACTGAAAAAAAAATTAAATTATCTGTGTGGCACACCCATTTATACTGAAATCCAGTACATCCAGGTAGAAATTGCATCAGCTTGATCCAGGTATAATTTTGCTGTGATGAAACCCATTTCAGGCAAAGTCTTTATCTGTCCTTCTCTGCCCTGATCTGCTTTGGCTGCCTGACAATTGCCTTCCCCCATGTTCAGTTTCTGCCAGTTTCTGTGTTTCTGCCCCCAACCCTGACCCTCCCTGGGAAGCTTTCCTGGGTTCTCATAGCTGTTGTGGGCAATGTCATGTAGTAACTTTCCAAACCAGGTTTTGTCTGGCTGCTTCATGGCAGCTCCACACTGGCATTTGATTTTGGTCCTTCAAAGTGGGATCCTCTCCCATTTCAGTATTTGGATCTTCCTCCTCACAGCTCTTCTGCTGTGCCTGTGTTCAGTGCAACATGTTACCAGTTACAGTGACTTCACAGCAAATCGACCCTGTCGCTCTCTGCATTCAAAGGAAATGGAATAAAGAAGGGCACTGTCAGCTCAGCTATGACATAAAGCATCCATGAAGCAGAGAAGAACGATCAGCTCAAACGCGTGCCTTGCTGGCTTAGATAAAGTGGTGAAGCTCTCCTTGATGAGCAGCAACAGGTCATGAGAGCTGAGTCACCAAGACACCTACCTGGCAGCAGGTGATGTGGGACATGTCAGCTGTCTCTCAGAGGACCCACGTGGGATGGCACGTGCTGCTCACATCGCAACGATTTAGCTGTGTGTGTTACTGAGGAAATGGAAGGTGGCTGTCACACTACAGTTAACATAAGAAGTGAAGGGAGCCCTGCATATAGTGCAGGACAGGTACTTTTACTTTCAGCACTGGTTTTGTTTATACAACCTGGGTGGAGGCAGGAACCCCACCAAAACAAGCTTGCAAAGGGAACATTTCATTTGTGGAAGGAACATGGCATTCCCCAAGGTAAGAGCAGCAGGTTTAAGTGATTGCATTTCCATCAAGCAGCTGGCATCCTTTCCAGTGCCCCACCTCCTCCTCCCCAGCCTTGTTTCCTTGCAGGCTGAGGGCAGCTGTGGCTCCTCTGGCTCACAGCCAGCCCTGGAGCTCAGTGCCCGCCTACCTGGAGCCAGGCCTGTTTTCAAGGTGAGCCTTGTACGTGAGCAGAGGCAACACCTGTGCACTGGGACAGCTGTGCTGCTCCTCTCCTCCCTGATGCTGGGTGGTCCCAGGGCCTGCAGGGGGCTGAAAAGTGATGCTTCCATTTGCCATGGTAAAGCACTGAGAGCCAGCAGACTTTTCTCATTTTTTTTGATTTTTTTCTATTTCAATAGGGCGTACACTTGGTCATGCAAGTTGCCATTTTCCCTTACAGTTTCTCATGGCAGCCCCATCTCCCAGCATGGCCAACATCTATTTCCCTGGTGTCCTCCTGACCTTGATTGCTCACCTGAGGGGGCCCCTCTCCTACCTCCAACCTGCTCTGTGCTCCCAAGCAGTCCTGCTGGCTTCTCCTACTCATTCCCATGATAAGCCTTCAAGGCCCTCTCTGTCTTTTTATATGGAAAGTGCAAAAACTCTTCTTTCCTCTAGGCTCAGCAAAAGCCTCTTTGCCTGCTGCTAGGAAGACTTGCTGCTCCTGCCTGCCCTGGCAATTTGGTGGATTTCTAGGAGGGTTTTTCTGCATGGTTTGGGCCACAAGGACTTTTATTCTTCTAGACCCAGCTCTGGAAGAGGTTTTCAATCTCCCTGCTCTCACTTGGCCCTCCCACTGGAGGTTGATCTCCTCCCCTCAGATGGCTGGTGGAGTAGTTAGAGTGCAATTCCCTGTGCTTGCTTTGGGCAAAATTATACAGGTTAATTTAAATTAAGGCACCCTGGCTGGTTCTGTCTGAACCGAACTAGGGGAAAGCTTATGCAATCCTCTCTGCCAGCTGTGATATGAGTGTTGTGGCAGCCAGGCAGACCAGGGTCATCAGCTCTTCCACCTGCAAAGCTGGGGCTGAGCAACCCATGTCCTGTGTTGCACTTCTCCACAAGGGGCCAAAACCAACCCAGCTCTGTGCTCAGCTGGTTAGCTAAGGAGGTTAGCTGGAAGCACTAGCCACAGGTTCTGCTAAAATATCTGCCTATCCTAACATCCTCAGACTCCTGAGTTGGCTGAAGATGGCTGTTTTCTCAGGGCTGGTGTGAATAGCACTGGCTTTCACAGCCTTCCTCTTTTCCTCCTGAAATATGCCAAAGGTAACACTCTGCCAGGTGAACATAATTAACTTTCAGCTAGGGAATCCACATGAGAAAGGGGTTTCTTGTCCTGCAGTGCAAAGGCTGCCAGGCACGTTTCCATGGAAATGAGGCCTGACACCCAGCTAGGAGAGAGAGTGAGAAGAGGGGCCATGCTGTCTCCTTTCCTTCCTAATGCCAGAGATTCAGGACCGTGGCATAGGGTCAGGGACAGAGTGCAGGAGTGTGGGATTAGGTTGCTTGGCCAGGAGGGAGTAAAGATCCAGCAGTCCTTGAGTGGGCCCATTGAAAGGTTCTGTCCTTGGGTGAGGCATGCATCCATGCAGACCCCTGGCTGTTCAGGGGCTTCCAAGCCAGGAGAGAAGCCACTGGTGAGTTGTACATACTGCAGGAGGTATGGAGCTGCTGAGCACAGGCTTTCCAGGTGCTGGCTTTGGATACAGGCTTTGGATACAGGCTTTCGCAGCCTACCGGCATCCCAGTTTAGGGTTTTAAATCTCTCTTGAGATCCATGCTTAAGTGCTGGTTTCCACTACTGGACAGAAAGTGTTTTTTCTTGAAGCTGAGATGAAATAGCTGCCGTATTCCTGCAGCACTTTAGAATGCACTTGTGTAGGCCCTGCAGCATGAGCCCCAGCTGGGACTGGATTATATTGCTCTTAGTTCTCCTGCTGTTGGGTAGTTAAGAAAGACACCAACATGGGCAGAAGCATCGCCCTGCACAGGCCTGAACTATTAGTTGCCTAAGAGCCCAAGTGATGGTGAGGTTATCTATATCCCTGCCTTTCCAGTACTGATCATGGCTGAAGACAACACTCCAGACTGGAAAGACGTCTGGACTGGTAACTGGGGTGGCCTTACTGAGTGTCAAACTCAGTGTGTTGCTCAATGAGCTGTTTTCTTCATGTAACCCTGACACAGCTCCCAATAGCCTGGCTGGCAAATCAGTTGCAGCACAGAAAGCAATGTGAGCAGCTCCTTTGGTGGCTCCATGTGTGCCCAAGGTTGATCATTCATGGAATTAATTATGGGTTTGCTCAACTCCAAGGATGAGGCCTCTGTTTTGCAGTATAATCACAGGAGCTCGGATGGCCCCAAGCACAGCTTTGATTCTCACATTGAGCAAGCGTTCAGAGAACACGTGCGGCTGCTGCAGTGCCTGACAGGTAAACGTGCTGGGGCTGACGGAGATGAGCGACCTTGGAACCTGTCGCCGCATCCTGGATGCTGAGGATGTTGTTGCAATGTCTCCTGACAGGGAGCCCCTTCTTGCAGAGCAAGGCTTCTGGCAGCCCCTTCCTGCAGAGCAGTCTCTGGTGGCCAGTAGAGGCTGCCAGCTCCTGTGGCAAGGCTTCTAGGAACAGACCGGTTTATCACCTCCAAGTTGTTAAATCTAATCAAACAAAACACAAGAGTTCAGTGCACTGAGAAACCTGCTTTGCACAGGAACTTGTGTGATCAGAGTGCCAGCTGTCAGAAGCCAGGACTGGACATGGCTGGCTGCTCCAGGGTGGTAGTGGGCTGCGAGAAAGAGGGAGATCACTGGGACTGAAACAGCAAAAGCATACCGTGGGAGCTGTGTCTCCTTGTAGGTAACTCTGCAGGCTGGATGGATGCCTGTCTCCCAACGCTGGCATTACTATGTGGCTGGAGTGTTTCCCCTACAGGTGTTCCAAGAGCTGTAACTAGCCTGATGGTCTGTGGTGTAGGGAGGTGACTTTATTCTGGTGATAGAAAGGTTTGGAATTCCCAGCTTTTCATGTCATTTCAGTTTGGATGGCTGCAAATTTTTGACAACAAAGAAAGCTGTGCCAAAATTAATGACAAGCTATTCCACATGCAGACAACCCTGCTGAATTAGTTGCAAGTTTCTATCCAAACTAGGGTTCAGTCCTTCCTTGGCAGGCAATCTGCAAGGGAGGATTCCTCTGACCTTTTCCCTGGATGAGATCCACTGAGCACAGAGCAGTAACCCTGAGCTGACATTGAGCAACCCCAGCAAAACAGCAGCTGTGTCCAGTCACCTGAGTGTTTGGAAATCCTGGACTCTTGATTGCACAAAGTGCAGCTGATGTGCGCTGGCTGTACTGGGCAGACTGTCCCCTCATGTGCTGGAGGTCCCAAGAGTGTAACCTGCCAAGCTTACCACATGCATGCAGCTTCTCTCAGCGCAGGAACCTTTCTGTCAGGCCAGGAAACCCCAAACAGAAATAGGGCAACCCCTGCCTGCCCAAGCACCTTGCTGGGATTTCTCCCTAGCAATGCACTGTGGGCTTTTTGCAGCAAACCATGACCCAGCTTGCTTGCAACAAGTCACATGCTTTGCCTGGCCGCAGAGCCCGAGCCTTGTACTCGATCCAGCTTTTCAGGCGGCGTGCAGAGGCAGGCCCAGCAGCATGCCTGGCTGCCAGCTGCGGGGGCACGAGCTGCAGCTCCTGGATGCTTTGGCAGGGAGCCATGGCTGACATGCTGGGCAGCCTGCCCTAGAAGATCTTCACGTTTAGTCAGGCAGCAGCAGGCTGAAGTGGTGGGGGGGGTAGTGTTGGTGTAGAGTTCAGCTCCAGCTCTTCATCCCAGTGTCACCTAAGCCTTGCTCAAAGCATATCTAGATTAAAAATCCTGGATTCTTCTAGCAAGATATCTATTCCTCTCCTAAGGGGCTGCACCCACGGGGAGTTGTGGTTATGCATTTTCTCATCTGTAGATGAGAGAGGGGTAAAATATTTCAGCTGCTTCTCTCTGCTCTCTGTCCTTCTATGCAGTATGGGTTTCTGCTCCCTGTATTACAGTACCTCGGAGCAAGCCTTGCTCAGTTATTCTGTTATGGGAAAGGGACAGTGCTGTCCTAGGGTGTGCTTCTTTCTGCGTGCCTCAGATCAGGGGGACAAAAGCAGAGGTCACGGAAAGCATTTTTCACAGAACAGATCTGTCATGACCTCTGATCCTGAGTCACCTCTTTCGCACTGCTGTGCTAGCCAGCCTGAGGATGGATGTGCACCTCTGGCCTCGAAATTCCCCTTTGCTTGTGCAGGCAGCCCCTTGCTCTATGTTCTGGGCAGCAGATGTGCTCAGTGGACTCCTGCAAGCTGGCAGGCACACAAACGTGAGGTGATGCAATGCTTCTCATTGCCATGCTTGCACCTTTCCAAGGAGCGGGTCTTTTATCTCCCAGCTCCACATCCCACTGCCCTTTTGCCTCTGTAAGCACAGAGAAGTTCTCTGTAAGGAGGAACTGGATTGTCTGGAAAATATCCTGCGATTCACTCTGCCAGCTGGTTCTGGACATCTGCTGTGCGTGGCTCTGCACTTGCTAAGATGTGGTAAACAAATCTCCAAGGAGTAGCTTGAAAGAGAGATGGGCTTTTTCAGTAGATACAGCTAAGTGCAGGGAAGGAGTACGCAGCAGGGACCCGAGATGGAAAGGAAACAGGAAGACCTGTCACTGCTTTATGTGTTTCACTCTCAGAGCAGCAGTCTTCTGTACTTCCCTTAAAAGAAAGAAAAGGCAAAGATGATTCACGTTCCATTCCCCAGCTCAGCCTTGAAGCAGCATTAGTGTGACTAAGGTCCTTGCTGCATCATTTCTTTCTCCATCTGATGCCGAGAAGGTTGTAGCAGGGCAGATTGTGATTAAGTGGAATTTCTCAATGTTGAAAGACATTTGAGATTTGTCCCGGTGATTAATAAAATTACTTGGGGGGCCGTAGGAAAATCTGATCCTATACATTTTTTTCTGAAGAGCATGAACCCTTTGAAAGTCCTGTGTGTGAAAGCTTAGAGAACAGCGTTTGCATGGGGTGCCTCTGAGCAAAGGTGAAACCCGTCATACCGCAGGGCCCCTGCCAGCAAGAAATCCTCCTGAATTTCCACATAACTCTGGTTACTGGAGTCCACAGCCTTTTACCTTACCTTATTGCACACCGCTGGAGGAAGTCTGCTAATTTAGTAGAGCCTAAAGCATGCAAGGGAGTCCCAGTGCACAGACAACAGCCCAAATCTTGCCAGTCCCAGCAGAAATCAAAGTGGGTGTGTTTGCAGCTGCTTTAACGCTGTAGCTGATGATTTTACCATGTTCCTCATGGCTCTGCAGAGGAGAGGACAGGTAGCACATATGCTCCAGGCAGCACCTGCCCTGGGGAGTACCTGCTCTGCAAACACCTATTTAAAGGCAGTCCCTGCCCTGGGGAGTTCGCAGCCCAAAGTTCGGGCAGAGAAGCTGTGGCCCAGAAGCTTTTGTGGGCTGTGACTCCATGTCCTACAGCAACATTCTGTGTCTGCTGGTTTGTGGTACCCTAAGGTGCACATGTAGCCTGGCTGGGTGAGGAGCAGCAGAGCTGGATGGGATGGCAGTGGCTTTGCCCCAGTCACACACATGATGAACAGCAGAGATGGAGCCAGACCCTGCCTGTGCCACTTGTTACTAGAAGGTGCTTTGGAGGACAGGTGATATTTTAGTTTCTTCTTGTCCTCAGTGCTGGTAAGGAACAGACCGAGTCCTCCTATGCTGCAGCATAAATCACTGTACCTCATTTTTCCCATTGGGGACTTAAAACATTTGTACTGTGAGTGTTTTAAGTGGCTGATACCACATTCGGTCAGACTCACTGCTGTTATTGCAATTCCTAATTTAAATTACTGGCTGTTTGCTAGCAAAAACATTTCTTTCCCTCTCCCTCATTCCTTTGGTATTGATCAGCCTGTTCTGTCCTGGCTTCTCAAAGGGAGGTTTTCTCTTGAGACGTCTGCAGCCCCAGTTGGCAGATGATGGAAGCATACAGCTCTCGCGGAGGCCCCTTCTGGGGACTCTCAAAACGGTGCCAGCAGCATGTCTGGCATTCTACATGAGTTCTGTGAGGTGCTGAGTATGGACAGAGGGCCCAGCAGGTTGCCAGTTAGCAAAAGGGAGATGCTCTGGGTTTATGCAGGAGCAAGTTCATTACGTGTATGATTACAGCTCTGCAAGAAATTATTTAGCTATCAGCTGTAAGAGGGAGGGACACACTGATGTAGCTGCTGCACCACATATGAGAAGAATCATCCTATCTGCAGCTTGATGCAGTCTATGCCACATACACACAGTTCAAACAATTTCCTCTTCCTTCTACACTTGTAAGGCAGCCATGCATGTCGAGCTCTCACTTTCAAGGGCAGATCCTCAGAATATATTTCGATCCTGTCTGAGCAGGAGTCAAAAAAAAGGCCAAGTGGTGTTGATGGGATAAAGGCACTTCACTTTGCAGCCAGGGGAGCAGTCAGTCATTGCAGCAAAATTCACATCAATCATAAGTCACAAACATACATTTCACGGACCACAGGGCTAAGCAGGTTCCCCGCTGAAGCTTTGATGCCTTGCAGTTATTTGCATATATCACCACTGCTTCTTTTTAAAACCTCTGCTTCATAAAAAAAAAGTTTAAATGAAATTCCATGCAAAGCAGCTCCATCACTGCACCAGCTTGCACTTTCCTTTCTGAAGAGCTCTTGGAGGATCAGTTCAGGGGAGGTGAGCTGCTCCATTCACTGGAGGTTAAAAGCACAAGGAGCATCTCTGCTTTAACCCTTTAAACGGGGATGTTTTGCAGTGCTCGCTCTGATTTTGGAGCTTGCTTGCTTCTGAATGTCATGACTGTTTACATCCACTGTAGGTGCGTTGTGCCCTGAATTCTGGATTTCCACACTCCAGTGACAGACTGATGAGGTTCAGTGGGACCATATTCTGCACAGTTCACAGATCTCATACATCTTGTCTTTGACTTCCTACTGTGGTTTACTGAGGCCGCTCCTCTATGGATAGTGGAATAGGGCTTGGAGTGCCAGGCACTGGAGGGGACACCTCCTGCCCTGACCACGGGCTTTGGTGTCAGGAGCACTTGTATCCAATGGCTGGTCCTGTATGAAGACTCAGCTGCCACCAGGAGCAAAGAGCAACTGGGTCCAGCTGCAAATTCAGTGAAGCATATGTCATAGCACTGCTCTTTGGGCTAAGTAGTTATTGAAATGTGATAAAAGGTCTGTCCTGTCATTAGGGCATACTTCCTTTTTAGTTCACCCTGAAAAGACCCCTTTGTGAAGACATGCAGCAGCGTGCATCCATTCCCACCTCTGGCTAGGCCAGGTTGAGACCCAGCCTGGGTTAAAAGCTCTCCATCTCCCTGCAGCACCAACGGGCAGGCATGTGGGAAGGAGGGGACACTGAGAGGCAGGATCATTTGTGCCATTGCCAGCACCCTGCCCAGCAGCAGCATTCTCACTGATTCACTTGCACACCTCAGCTCGGGTGGAAGGCCAGACATGGCCTAAAGGGAGGCTGCTCCCAAGTTATTTTCTTGGTGTTTTTGGAGACAGGACTCGGAACCTCTGGGGATTGGAGATGAAGATGATATTTCATGTGCCATTTAGCAAAATTATTCATAAGTCTACACAGACCTGCCTTTATCCTGTGCTTACAAGAACATGCAGTTTCTATTAACAGCATTCAAGGGCCCAGCTAGTGAATTCAGTGAAGCAGAATAGCTACAGAGATAACACTTGTCTTACGGCCACGTTGAGAAGGCATCTGTGGTGGTATTTCATGACGAATGTGCTTACAACACCAGGGACTTGCCTCCAGGAAGAGGACACACTGAGCTGTGTTTGCTTTGTTGCTGAATGAAAGCATCTGCATCGGAAATACCTAACACTCCCTGAATGATGTACATTGACATCACACCGTGGGTTGAACCAGTCTCCAGACATGGTCTCAGTCATGGGCAAACTGTCCAGCAGCAGGACACTGGCTGGTGTCAGAATCAACATCAGTTTACCATCCAAAATCTGTACACTTGACACAAATTGCTTTGCAGCCCCAAAACCTTCAGCATAAAAGTGTCCTCAGGATCAATTCTGAAAATATCACCTCCAATGAGCTGAGTTTTCTTCCTGGTATATTTAGAGCAGCCAAAAGGTAGAGTCAATGGTTAGAGGGAATAGGATGTATGTGTGTGAAGGAGGCTAGATGCTGTGAGGGTGAGAGAAAGCAGAGCCAAGCAGACCTGACGGAAGGCTGCTAGCTCTAAGGCTAAATGAAGATCTGCCCCTATGCAAGCATGAGGAGTTTAATAGCTATTATATAGATAGCAATTGGAAGAAAACTTGGGGGTTGGCTTTTCAGAGATGGCATGGTAAGCCCCAGGATGGAGGTATGCCCAGTTCACATGACTCAGGAAAAGAGTGGGAGAGGACGGAAATTCTGCTATGTCGCAATCGCAAAAGCTTAGGAGAAAGCATTTTTCAGGTGAGTGAGAAAACAAACATCTGAAGTTTCCAATGAGTAAGAAAAAAAATGAAATAAATTCTTGTTTTCTGAGTGTAAAGAAGTAATCTGTTTGACTTGGGAAATTCTCAATATGGTTTTAGTCTTACATATTTTTTTAAAAATTCATTGTTTCTAACTGAAACAAAGCAGAGCAAAACATCTGACAGGAGGAAAAGTGCCAGCAAAACCTCAACATGAGGAAAGCAGACTTCAGGCTGCTTCAGGGAATTAGCAAGCAAGGTCCCCCGGGAAAATGTTTTTGTAGGTGCTGGGGTCCATCAGTGCTGGTCACTTTTTAAGCATCACCTCCTAAGGGCACAGGAGCAGGCAATAGCAGAAGTTAAGGAGGTAAGGCAGAAGTCCAGCTTGGCTGAACAGGAATCTTCCCTTGGAAATGAGGAAAAAAAAAAGGAAGGTGTATGCCCAGTGGAAGCAAGGTCAGGTGACATGGGAAGAACACAGAGATATTGCTTGCCACCGTAGGGAGAAAATTCATGCAGACAAAGCTCAGCTGAAGTTGAAGCCAGAACTGTGGGTGACAATAAAAAGAGTTTTTTCAAATACGTTAATGGCAAAAGCAGCACTGGAACAGGCTCCCCAGGGCAGTGGTCACAGCACCAAGCCTGATCAGTTCAAGAAGTATTTGGACAATGCTCTCAGGCACACGGTGTGACTCCTGGGCCAGATGTTCCTGTGCAGGGCCAGGAGTTGATGATCCTTGTGGGTCCCTTCCAACTCAGCATATTCTGTGATTCTGTGATTTCCTTTGCAAAACAGAAAAAAAAAAAAAGTCTATTTTGAATCATTCTACTTGTTCTTAAATTTGAAGCAGAAAATCTGGAGATACTGACACTCATTCCTAGGATGCAGCTGCACTCACATCTTCTACACATACACACATGTCTTTGGAAGAAATGTCTGTGGTCCTACTTGTGGCATGGAGCTGCCGTGTGCTCTAATGAGACGCTCTAATTTTGTACAGTGCATGGATGCAACTCAGTCCTCAGCCTTCTGCCCCTCAGTACAGCTGTTTTTAGGGAGAAGCTTCCCAGAGCACCATGTCTAGGTAGGCTTGCTTGGTCATGCCACCATGTGCCTGGAACTGCTCATGGAAGGAACCCAACTGCCAAGTAAATGGCTTGGTTTCCCTTTTCTGTGTTGTGTGGACTTCTCTGAAAAAGGAAACAGAATTATCAGTTCCTTACTTTATGAGTCCCTTAGATACAGGACTGTCTTGTGGAGGGAAGTGGGTGATTGGATCACCTTGGCAGTCCAGCTGTGTGGAGAAGAGAAACTGGCTTTTTGTGTCATCACCCAGGGTGGGAAGGCAGATGTCCTGGAGTCCTGGCCTTCCCTGGACCAGCTCACCTCCCTTCCTCTGAGACAGAGTCAGAGGAGAGGATGCTGTGGGGAAACCTTAAATGTTTCTGCATGAAAAGTGCTATGGCTGAGCTGGGCTGTGAAGGGGATGAGACTGCCTCAGCAGTGGACCTTATCTGCTGTTGGTGGTGTCCCACCTAGCTTTTCCATCCTGATGGCACTGCTGCCTTCTTGCCATTTCAGTTGCTGAACATGCCCTTGTTCTGTTTGATCACCTGTTTGAATCTGGCTGGCTGCAGCTGAAGCCTGCCAGCCTCCCACACAGCTATAGGGCTAACCCTGTTTTCACCTCGTTATTCCAGTTTCCGTAGGTTTGAGTGCTGTCTGCAGGAGTGGTTATCAAGGCAGGAGACACGGCAGTTTGAGAGCTATCCCCTGCCTCGGTGGGGTAGTCCTGCAGACCGGCACTAGGTGTTTTAGCTTGCTACTGCCAGGGGACAAGGCTGCACAGGCAGGAGCATGAAGAGGTCTGGGGTGGATGGACAGACAGAAGATCTAGGGTGTTCTACTAATTTTCTGTTTTACTCTAGCAGCCTAGTTCATAGACTATTAGAGAGGAGGTCGAGATCAAGTGTGCTCAAGGGTGAGACGGGGTTTGAATCCCCCACCTTGGGAGTGTTTTCCCCAAGCTATGCTTGGCGCAGCCTGGAGAAAGGAGACTCCATGCAGCTTGGGGGAGGGCTTGTTTGTTTTTTTGCTAGGGCAAAACATCTCAGAGAAGGTGCTGCCAGATGTCAGATCTAAGTTTTTGGAAGAAACCCAGAAACATCAGCCTTGACGCACGCTGGAATGGAAACCCATCCACTTAGAAAAAATTGAAAGAAAAGGGTGGTTTCATTCTGTGTGCCGCACAGTCGGGGCAGCCACCCTTACTGACTTTCAGTCCTCCTCAGCTCAGTATGCATGCAGAGCTTTGACTGAGCCGTGGTGTGTCCTTTTCCGAGGCAGAGAGGTAAAACACCACGCGGGTCCTCCCACGCTGCAGGAGCATACACCACGGCCCGGCTCTCTTTTCCCACTGGTCCGTACTCCTCGGGGGGGGGGGCTGCCCCTCACTTGACCCCTGGGCACTCCCCAGTGAGAACAAAGCCTTGCTGAAGCAGAGCAGCAGCACTCAGAGTCTTCTGTAGGGCCTTGGGAAACTCCCTCCTTCAAGCTACTGAAATGCAGGAGTAATAATTAACCAAGCTAAGTGTTGCACTGTAATTGTAGCTGTGTGCCCTTCAAGGTGTGCATGCATGTTAAAAATATTTGTGTTTTAAGGCTCTTTCTTGAACCATACATTTGCTCACATTGTGCTTTCAGCTGGAGAAATGAAAAGCTTCCCTTGAAAGATGCACAGGAAAATTAATCTGAACTAACTAAAACTGTGACTGGGAAAAGGATTTAATTTAAAGGGGTGCAGGCTTGTTCCTTCAGAGCAGGGAAGCCCCTGGGGCTGGGGCAGGTAAGAGGCTGCACTCCTGCAGCTGGAGAGGCAGTGGAGTCCTGTGCTGTGGTTCATGGCTGCTGTAACAGGGGAAAACTGCAGAAAGGAGTGAACGGGGAAAATCCCAGCTCTCTTCTGACAGGACTGGAAAGTCCTGTTTGGAAAATTGGATGAGGACACAGTCCTGGGAAAATCTGAGTGCTGGATCATGGCAAGGGCAGGCAGTCAAACCTCTAGGGTATCAGGGGGAATTTCTGTTTCAGTGTCTCTGGACTTAAACTTCTTGGGTTACGGCCTGCTAAATGTGTCAGTATTTAAAGGAAACCTTTTGTTCCTGCTAATGCTTCAGGGAAGGGACAAGGAGGTGAGCGATTCCAGAGCTGTGACAGGCAGTTGCTGGAGAAGGGGAGAGGCTGTGCAGCAGCTGTCCAGGTCACGTTTTCTGCCGCGGCTGGCATGAGGGGACAGGACTTTCCTGTTCCCTCATCCCTCGGGATACTGTGCAGTTCTCACTCTTCAGCAAAGTGCTGGTGCTGGGAGCACAGCAATGCTGGAAAAAGCCCTTCCTCCATCCCCCTGAAGTGGGGGTAGCCATTTGTCCAGGGAGAGATTCTGCCCTGCCGCCCCTGCACTCTGTTTTGCAATTCTTACTTCTAGGAACAACCAGATGCTTAATTATTTTCACAGCACAGCTTCCACAGAAAAATATGTGATTCCTGATAAGTGCTGGGCCTCAGCCTGGCCCAGAGTTCATCATCATTGCAGATTTCCCATTAAAACAAATCACGGGTGATACTTGTCCGTCCCCCCCCCCCGGAGATCACAGTGTCTTTCCTTTTTTTATTTATTTGTTATCACCTTTTCCTTTATTCACTCAACCATTTTGCTCACCCAAATCTGAACTGAAGCTGTGGTGCAAAGTCAGCAGCAGTGAGACTGCCACTCTTAGGCATAAGCTAAGGGTCCGGGTGGCCTCACTGCCTTCTGGTGCATCAAGTCCTTGCAGGAAGGCAGGTAGATGTGTCCACCAGCTGCATGCAGGACATGTGGTTGATAAACACTGACTGTTGGCCCCTGCCTTAACCTATAGTTCTTGGTGTGTAAAATGCTAAGCAGTCAATAGGGACCCCTTCCTAATGTCAAAGGCTGAAGGAGGAGGAGAGGACAGTAAGGCTAAGGCCTCCAAGTTAGACCTCTCTCTGTTTCGGGAGCAGAGACACCCACATCTATGTGTCAACCAGCTCACACAGCCCAAGCTGGGTGCAAGGAGCATGCTGCACCATAACCCAAGAGTGGCAGAACAAGCAGGTGGGGAGGATAGTGAAAGGGGTCTGCTCATGACTGCAGAGGTCAGGCTGGTGCTGGAGCCAGCACGAAGCTTCCCTGTGCATGTCCCTAAGTGCAGGGCTGCCTTTTGCCCTTGCTTTTTACACTTTCCAAAGCTGCAGGGAATGGAAGAGAAGGGCCTTAAATTACTGGGGGAAAAATCAGGCCTTGGGCTCTGCTGTCAAACGTCACCACCCTGGCAGTCTGTATTTTATCTGTCACCACTGTAAGATTCTTGAGAAGTCCAGGGCTGATGCTGAGAAGGCTGAAAGGCACTGAAGGTGGCATCTTGATTGTGGTTTGGGTGAGAAAGGCCTTCAGTGAGCAGGAATGCAAGGAGGAAGAGGAGGGTGTGGGAGGAAATGAGGAATTTTGTTCTTTGTCTGCAATATAAGGAAGTATGGGAATATCCCTGTGGGATTATCAAAGAGATTTACAAGAATGGGCAGCAGGGAAAGGCTGGAAACAAAAATGTAACCTCATGCTGTGTAATGTAATGACGGATGAATGAGCTGGTGTTGCAGGTGAAAAGGGTGGGGGGGGCATGCGGAAAGGGAGGGAGGGAAAAAAGAACAGGCAGAGGCAGATATGAGTGCCAAAGGCAATAAAAGCAGAGGACATAGGCATGGCACGGGCCGACGAAAGTGAGGAGGCTAATGGAGAGAGGGCCAGTTAGAAAATGAAATCTGAACTTCACAGGACCTTGATCTGCAGCAGCATGGGTGCTCTTGAAGCTTGCAGAGCCACACAGGGCACGTGGCAAAGGTGCTGGGACAGAATTTTGAACCCTGGACCAGTGTGGGGAGGCACTGGTAGAAACAAGAACAAGCTAGTGTGCTCTGCAAGTAGGAGCCATGCTGTCTGAATAAGGAAAAAGTGATGCTGGAATACTAAATGCATAAGGAGTTCTTGCTCCGTGTCCTACAAATAGGACCATGCAATGGACCTGCCAGAATGCCAAGAAGACAGCAGGAAGGCAGGTCATCACCAAAACCACTCAGAAGATCTTTCTAAAGGCATGGAAAAGGGGCAGAGGCAGGGTGGACATGCAGCATTTAAGGGCACATGTTCAAAACTGGGGGTGCCAGGGGGATGTCCTACAGCGGACAGTCTTCCCATAACATCAAGGGAACAGCAAAGCTCTCCAATGAGTAATCCTGCATTAGCAATGCACAAATACACAACATGTCCCAACCTATTTTGCTAACAAACACACGTTCTCACATTAATCTCTCTCCTACTTGCTTTACCCATGCTCCTCCGCATATGTTAATGGTTACTTTTCATGACAGGTGGAGACAAACAGTAGCAAAACCAGCATGTGGTATTTCGGCAATGATTTGTTTAGCTGCAAAACTTCCTCGTACAGTAAAATATTTGCTTAATTTATTAAATCACTGCAGAATTCTTGTAAGATTATAGCAGCGCCTTTCTAGATACTGTTTGTCTAAATACTGCAATAGGCAGCAGAGAACGTACCACTGCCTCTGAAACTACTTGGCCAGCCTGGTACTACTGATAACTGCATTTTTCTCCATCCCTCTGGCCTTCAAATGGGAAGTATTTGCCTTCAGATGGTATCTATTTAAATATTTGCATACCTGGTCCAGCCATGTACCCAAGGACTTTTAGACCACTGATAGCTATAGCTGGTGAATGCCTCTGCAGAGCCTTGACAGCATTTCCAGCTCCTGTTCTGCAAGGGGAAACTGAAATGTAGCAAGTGGAACACTGCCGTTTCTATTTCCAGCCATGGAATGACTTGGGATTCTTTGCTGGTGAAAAACCTGTAGCAGCAAGTGAGCAAACTCCCACAGTCACTGCTCCCAGAGCAGATTTAATGGTTGGTCAGATTTAATGGTTGGTCAGAGTGTAGGGTGAGTTCCCAAAAAGAAAAAAGTTTTGGCAGATTCTTGTCCAGCCCCACACCTGGAAAATGCAGGGTTGCAATGCAGATATGGCCATGTCTGCCAGAAGAAAGTTTCAGTGCATATACCTGGGTTATGCTCATGCAATGAGAGTGGAAGGGAAATAAAAATGACTCAGGATGACAATTTTATATAATCCTTTCCACAGTGGCCTTTGGCTCCCATGCAAATTAGGAAGAACACAGCCAGCTGTGGTGTTCTTCCTCATACCAGCAAACCCTCCTTAAAGCAGGTTGTGCACCAGGAACCCCTTGGGAAGAGCAGGGCAGAAAAAGGAATGGGTGTCCCTGTGCAACCTGGGGCCACAGTGTTCTCCAACAGCCTGAGCTGGGCCAGGTGCCAGCAGCACAGAATTCCCCTGGCCAACACTCTTGGCAGAGCTCCATCAGCCTGCGTCAGCAGCTTTGCTGCTCCCTGTTTCCATCCAGGGGGTATGGCACAAACAGGGCATGGTCACCTTTTACACAACCCACCCTTTACATGGACACACAACAGGCTAAAAAGTCTGTGGCTGAAAGTCTGGCACTGTGACGCACTGCCACCAGATAATGAGGTGGAGCAGAGGATTTGGGCAAAGTGATTCTGTCTGCCTGAATGCTGGAGAGAAACTTGACAAATAACTGAAGCGGTTAAAGCCACATCCTTCATTGCTATGAACTGGACGAGAGCTGTAGCTCCTGCAGTGGGGACGTGGGGATACCCCCTGCCTGAATTTCAGAGGTGAAAGGCAGCAGCACACGTTCACAGGACGTGTTCCCTCTTCCCATGGAAATCCCCTTTGGAATTTCCTAAGGGGTCAGAGTTCAAACCAAAGCTGGGCCAGGTGATAAACAAGAGGTGAGCAGACACAGGGCTGTGCTGCAAGCCTCCAGCCTCCCCTGGCAAGAGTTGCAAAGTATTGGAGCTGGAACAAAAGGTGCCATGAGGGCAGGTGGGTGGGTGCTGCCAAAAACAGCCTAAAACCCCCTCTCTAGTGGGCTGCCAGCCTGGTGCTGGAAGAGAGGGGGAATCCCAGCCCCACAATCCGCCTGCTGCAGCGGGTGCAGGAAACAACACCTACGTCTGCTTCCAAAATTAGCTGCAGCAGAAGGGCTGAGAGCTGCAAGCTGCTTAGATGTCTTATCTCTGCTGAGGTGAATCACCTAAAACCCCTGAGACTGTGACCCTAATGGGCTACTAGGTGTTAAAACGTTTCTTAAAAAGCAAACCAGATAAATTCCCACGATCTCAGGGAGATGGGCAATGAACGGTTTCACAGACTAGGTATGGTAATCTGACTTTTTTTAATAAATACATATCTCACATGTACCAAAATAATTATAAACCAAAAATGTACAGTATTTACACAATATACAGTTGCTAGAAAGTGTAGCAATTATGACACACACGGTGTGAAACACACTTTTCCAATGCCCACAGTTAACATTATTGCTACTTTTGCCTAAGAGCCAAGAGGACACCAGTCCCTTGGTCTGACTCCTCCACCTGGGACAGCCCACTGAGGTCAGTCAGAAAGGACAGGGACTGCCACCAGCTCAACGCAAATGAACGCAGAGTCTCTGAGAAGGGGTGCTGGCATGAGTCCACCTTGCCATGAAAGGACGTTTGTTCCCTGTAGTACTTAATGCCACAAGAGAGCTCCCTGTAACAAGCAGGTTGGATGTGTAGTCTGTTACCTTTGCAGGGCTGCGAAGACTGGCTATGTGGCTGTTTATCAGGTGGTGTTAATAATCACAGATCTGTACTGCTGTTACACATCCCACTCCTCTATTTAAACACAAGGCAGATCCTGGAACTGTCCTGTTACAATTATGTGCTCCTTCTCCTTGCCGGGCAGTGTAGTATTTCCCTCTTCTTTTTTCTCTCCACATTGTGACTTTCTTTTTAAATGAAGAAAGTCAGTCCTTTTTTTATACATACGTATACAGTCACTTCTTTTCAGAGAAAGCTCTGCTTTAAAATGTCAGCTGTCGTCCTCCAATAAGGCAATCATCATATATAAGCTGCAAGAAAAAACCCAAAGCGCTGTTAATGCAAAAATCTTACTTCAAAGTATCATATCCACTCTGGGATAACAGCCAAATTCTGCATGCCCAGACTTCAGCAGTGTATAAAATTTCTACACCAAAATATGGTTACATATGCCATTTAATGCAGAACTCAGAATGTTAGAAAAACAAATGCTAGGGAGGAGAAAACCACCCACTAACTTGAATTTTCTCTGATGAGGTTCTGCATCAGCCACAGAACAGTGTCCAGAGAACCATGTTGCATGAAGTTAACCTCCATTCCCTCACGTTATTTTTTATATTTTATTCTTATTCTGTTTATATGCTTGCCCCATCTGCCATTTTGCTGATTGTTGACAGCATAATCTTTTGTATACCTATCTGTTATACAATAAGAGGTTGCTGGGGCATGCTATGAGAGTGACACCAAAAAATACCCTGCACAGGACAGGATTTTCCCCTTCTCTTATGAAGATGAGAACTGCTACTTACTTCATCCTCTGTGAACTCAGGCTCCGATTCACTGCTCTCTTCGTCTTCACTTTCTGGCAACATCTGCAGGTCAGCTGTGGTCAGCTGCTTCAGCTGCTCCTGTATGCTTGAGTTGTCTCTTCCCCACGTGAGTTGATAGGGGGAATAGCCCTGATAGGTCACTTTGTTCACATCTGCCCCATGTTTCACCAAAAGCGACACTAGGTCTGAATTCTGCAGATCGACTGCCAAATGTAGTGCTGTTCTGCCATTGCATGGCTCCTGTGTGAAAACAGCGTAAGGTTTGGCATGTTAGGAGAGGCAGAGCCATTGTCAGATCTGTTGATTCTTAAGACTACAGAGGCCCACTCAGTTAAATTCACAGTACACGTTACATACCTGTGCATTTACATCGGCTCCCAAGGACAGCAGGTACTCAACAATAGCCAAGTATCCTTGAATAGATGCCAAATGAAGACATGTATGTCCTGAAAAACACAAACAAAGGGAAAACTTCAGTAACTCTAACTCAGTGCCTCATCATTACTTAAAGTCAAGATGATAGGCCAGGACAGTATTTAAATTTGCAATTCATTCACAGCAAAAGGGTGTTTTCCAGAAAAGCTTTCCAGCTTCCAGCAGGAAAAAAAGGGCTGAATTTTGAAAAGATTTCTTGGAGGCTTTATTCCAGTGTTTGAGAGTGCAACGTATTACAACCAAAAAAAGGAGGAGCAGGGCAAAGGCACTCAATAAAAATGCAGAATTTAAAGCCATAATCAATGGCTAATCTCACTAATCAATAGTGAGAGGGCCTACAAGACAGTGACATTTTTAAAAAAGTCAGACACTGCTGTATGCTTTGGGCTCCTCAACTCTCAAACAGGGCATAATAATCCCTCTCCACCTCTCCAGAGATCTTTGAGATCTACAGGAGACCAACCCTACCCTCAGCACAGCACACCGAGATGAACTGTTCAGGAGTGTGCCCGTACCGTTGTAGTTGGTCGCCTGCAGGACAGCGAGGAGGTGGTGTGGCTGGCAGTACTGCGTGAGCACGCTGACGCTCCTGAGGGAACCCTGCTGGCAGGCAATGTGCAGGGGGGTGTTTCCTCGGAAGTCCCTGATTTCCAGGTCACATCCGGCCTTCAGAAGATGCTCAGCAATTTCAGGCTGATCAGTTATCACTGCCAGGTGAAGAGGAGTCTGCAAGCGTAAGAGCAAAAGCAGACTGTTAGTTACACCACTAACTTGGAAGCAACATCTAAACAAGCAGACCTCTTGTCCACTCAGTGATTTGTGCCAGTGGAAACACGAATGAACGCCCCCACAAACTCAGCTCTTTATGCTTCCCAAATTGTTGTATAGTTGCCCGCTCATCTGGAAGTGATGAACTTTGGGCTCTCTGGATAAACCAACAGTCAGTTGGTATGAAGGGTATCATTAACATCTCCATAAAGAGGGATGCAACCCATTGCATCATATTTGAAAAATGTGGGCGTTAAATGCCACTCTCTCGGGGGAGAGGAAGCATTATACCAACACTGGCTGGAGCCAGCTGGGGACTTTCCTGAATGTAGGCTTTGATTCACTTGATTCCATCAATTAAAACAAAAAAAAATTAAAGGGACTTTTTTGGGGGAATTCCCCAGAGGGACTGTGTGGGTGTGGCAGGGGCCGATCCGGATTTGGGGCTATCGAGGTGAAAGTACCTGGCTGAGGTTGTTCTGGAAGTTCAGGAAAGCCCGGTCACCCGCTGCCTGCTGGATCACCTCCAGGCTCAGGGCTTTTTCCTCGTGAATAATGGCCAAGTGGAGAAAACTGCAGGGGGGAAAAGGGAGTAATTAAAGCGATGCGCGTTGACCCCCCCGACGCCTCGTTCAGCCCCGCGCGCGGCGGGCCGGGCCGGGCCGGGTCATGCGCGGGTGTCGCAAGCCGGGGCTTTCGGCGCGGCCGGGGCTTTCCGCGGCCGCGGGAGCCGCCTCTCCCTGGCGCCACTCCAGGGACTTTCCGCACCCCCTCCCTTCCCTCCCGGCGCGGCCCAGCCCGGCGCCGCCCCGTCAGCAGCACATCCTGTCCCGGACCGGTCGTGCCGAGTTCCCAACCGGGTCCGAGCCACCCGTGCCCCGTCTTCGACCCCCACTTACGTGTCCCCATCCTCCGTCAGCTGCTGTGCCCAGGCGGGCGGCTCACGGGGCTGCAGCCGTATGTCCTCCAGCTCCTTCACCAGCTGCCGGTACTCCTCCTCCTTCATGGAGTCCAGGCCACTGTCGTGGCGGTCGTCGAGCGGGAAGGCGCCCTGACGCTCCTTCTTGGGGTGCTCGTAGCCGTCCATGGCGGGCGGCTCGGCAGCGCGGCGAGCGCTGATCATGGCGGCGGAGCGGCGGGCACTGGAAGTGAGCGGCGGCGGCGGCGGCGCCTCGCATATACAGCGGGGCCGGGGGATTTCTGCGGGGGAGGAGCCGCCGAGGACGGGAATTTCCAGCCAGTCAAAGCCCGACCGACGGGTCTGGTCCTGCTCGGCGCCGCGGGCGCTGGCAGGGAGGGCGGAGCGGCTCGGGCCGCCCAGAAGGGGCGTCGGAGGGGCGGGAAGAGCTCGAGCCGCGAGGGAACTTGGCGTTTTTCCAGGGGGGAAGTACTCGCCTCTCCGGCGTCCCCGTCGGTACTTCCCTGCTTCCAGCCGGGGGGATTTCCCTGTCCTGCCCTGCCCTGCCCTGCCCTGCCCGATCCTGGGGCTCCCGATGCCTCCTTCCGGCCGGGTCCCGCTGCACCTGGGGTCCTTGCGCGCTGCGGGGCCCCTCGAAGGCCGAGGAGAGCCTCAGTGCTGGGTACTGCTGGCCCTGATTGCACCCTGCATCCCCCCGGCGTTTCGTCTGTTTGGAAGAGGGGCTGCAAGATCACAAAATCAAAATAATTTAGATTGGAAGGGTCCTATAAAGAAGATTTTTTTCCTGTCTTGCTGGAAAGACTAACTATTTCTGGCCTCACTGGGTGTCTGTGCTTTTTTCCCCTTTGGTCATTTTCCCATGGGATGGCATTCCTTTGAATAAGAACTTAGGAGAAAATAAAGGCCCATCTAGACCAACCTGCCTGCCATGAGCAGGGACATCTTCAACTGGATGCCCCATCCAACTTGACCTTTAATTTTTCCAGGGATGGGGCATCCACCATCTTTCTGGGCAACCTCTAACAGTGTTTCACCACCCTCACCATAAAAAAATCTTCTTCCTTATATCTAATCTAAATTGACTTTCCTTCTTATTAAAACCCTAACCCCTTGTCCTATGGCAACAGGCCCAGCTACAAAGCCTGTCCCCATCTGTTTTTATAGGCTGCCTTCAAGCACTGCAAGGCTGCAGTATGGTCCTCACAGGTGTCTCCAGCCAGAAGGCCAGGCCGTAAGCATTAACACTCTTAGAAGCTCCATCACCCACGAGGTGCAGCGTAGCACGGCACCTCTTTCTTCCACAATCTGCACAATGACAGATCCCTGAGCCTGTGAGGATCATTTCGAAGTCTGATGAGAGGGACCACCTTGGGAGTCATTAACCAGCACTCATTAGGAACAAGCTTTGTGGCAAGCCCAGGGCAGTGAAGTCATGCTAAAATGTCAGGGAATCAAACACCGCCAGAGCAATGCTGAGGCTGCTGCTGCATCAGTACACTGCATCTGCCCTGCTTGGTGGGGAGTGTCACTTGGAGAGATTCAGGCAGTCTTGCACATGATGCGTGTTATGCTGCCACAATGCCTGCAAGTGTGCAGGCGTTGCCTCAGCATTTAGAGGATTTTGCATCTCTGCTGTGCAAGTTTTCACTCTGTTTCAGTACTGTGAAAATTCTGAGCCACTCCTGTATATCCAGTTCTGGTCCAGGACTAGACAAGCCTCTTTCAAAGGGTACATATCTGTAACAGAATAAACGTTTTAAAGAAGAAATTACATCTTCAGCCATTATTCTTACTTTCTCTGACCATTCCTAGCGACTCTTCTCTGTGTTTTTTTTACTGCTATCCTGCCATCTGTGGGTAGTAAAAACTGGATAAATGCAGGAGCCCACATGGATAAAAGGCATTGTCTGTCTGCAGAGCTGACAGCACCAAATTTTTTCCTGGTGAATTTTTGCTTCTGCTTCTCAGATGTAGGGGATTCCCATGAAGAATTTTTCTTCTCTTGCAACTATTGCTGGCCTCACTGAGTAACAGTGTCTGTGCTTTTTTTCCTTTTGTCATTTTCCCGTGGGATGGCATCCCTTTGAACAAGAACTTATGAGAAAATCCAAAGATGAAAGGAAGAGCCAGAGGAGAGGAAGAAAGCCTGGCTTTCTGTGAGCAGATGTTTCTAATTTTCAGCCCAGCTGTGCCATTTCTGGACTTCTTTTCAGTGTTCATCACTTGGCCTGGGACAACCCAGTGGTGCTTTTGGGCAGGTTTAGAAAAAAGCCATACAACTCTTTCTTTTTTAAGTTAAAGGTTATGAAAGTTTTGTAAGCTTTTTGAAACAGTTCCCCCTTTTTAATGTAAATTGGCAGGGGAAATTTAATTAACAAATTAATCTCCTCCTATCTGCTTCTCTGCAAAAAAGGACTATGGGAGTTGAAAAGCAAGCTCCTGCTCTGACTAGCAGGTGAATTGAGCCCAGCAAGGACCTTGCTGTCTGCAATTGGGATTTTGCTAGAACCACACAGACACTGAACTTGAAAACCTCTGTCCTAGCTGTGATGGCTGGAAATTGAGTTCAGCAAAGGGAATCCTTTGCTTCCTTCTATAAGTGACCTCCAGCTGCTCTCACAGGCCAGCACAGGACTATTTTTAGCAAGCATTTGCCAGCAGCAGCCTCTTTTCAGGGGCACATGAGATGCTTTTATTTTGTGTGTGTTTTAACTTGGCAGTACTGCAGCCAGTTGTAGGTGGTGGAAAGGTGATGGAAAATGTTTTCTGGATGGAAAGTCATGCTGAGGCCAGCCCACTTCCTGCCCCAGGAAGATGCTGCTGCTCTGCAGCCTGGCCCTAAGCATCATGGGGGGGCCCAGACATGGGCCAGTAACTCTGGTATTAGGCAGCCAAAAGCACGGCTCGAGAAGGGATTTAGCCCTAAACCCGTAGGTAAAGCAGCAGCCAGCTGCAGATGCAGAGGCAAGTGGAGCCCTTATTAACAATAAAGCAAATAAAGCTGCTGTCTTCTCTGCAACTCCTCATAGTTAGCACAGTCATTGTACAGTATTCGCCTGAAGGGATGACATATAGAAGACAGCATAAAGCAAAGGTTTTGGAGTGGTGAAGGTCATTGGTGCTGCTTTGTGCTGCTGAAGTACTGTCCTTTTTCTTTTTTTTGAAAACCATCACATTCTAGCAGTTTTTCTACACAGTTTTCTCCATCAAGAAAAAGAGTAGAAAGAAACAAACCCAGCTTTTGGGATATAGGGTGGAGCCTATCACAACCTTGGTTTCCTATGTGGCCTCTCACCCAAGTGTTGCAGTTCTGGGAAGCTCAGACATGCCCCCCAGGGGATGGAGCAGCTGTACCTATCCAGGGACAGGGGTTGGCCCTGCTGAAACAGGAGCAAAATTTCGTGAGTGCTGCAGCCATCTGTGCCAACCTGAACCTTCTTTGTCTGCTTGCGTACTCTGGTTTAATACCTCTGCTATGTCTGCATTAATTTCACAGGACTGTTTTCTGTGCTTGTCATCTTGAGAGGAGATTAACATTCTCTGCATTTTTAATTTGGGATTATGTTAACAGTCTCTGCTGCCTAGTCCAGCAGGCACTTAAGGCCAAAGGACTACCTAAAAGTTACTTTAACAATGTAAAGGACTGTAACCATGGGAGGTGGTTTTGCACCTGATACCTAAGAGCTAGGTTTTGCAAAAGCCTCTTCCAGTTTAGGTGCTCTGAGCACTCAATTGCCAAGGCTGTGGTGCCTCAGGGATGTGATGTTTGTTTTTATTCTACCTTGCAGAAAGCAACTGGCAGCGCTCCTAGAAGCAGCCTCGAGTGTCTGATTACTGAAAAGGGGCAGTAGGGTTTTAATCAGTTTTAAAAGTAAGTGAAGAATTCTTGTGCTGCTTCCTCCAGCAAACACATTAAATTGTAATTTCCTGATTGCAACACTAATCATGACAACCGTCTAGTGCTGTTGATTTACCAGAGCTGGCCCCTCAACTCCATCCTTTTGTGACTGCTGCTGCAGATACCTATTAACTGTTTCCTCTCATTTAATCTTGAAGACGGTGCATGGCTCCCAGTAAATGTACCAGGAAAGGTAGTTAACAACATCCAGCAAGATCTTGGCCCAGGATGTTAAAGCCAAAAGCAAAGCAAATCAGTGAAGTAGACCTGCTGTCTGTACATGTACGTGCACATGCAGATACCCCTTTGAAGTAGGACTCTGGTTTGTTGCTTCAAAATTCTGTGGACTTTGCTAGTGCAAGAGAAGCCAGGGGACACCTGACATTATCATTCTGATAATATTTTGCAGTTAAAATCCACATATCTCTGTTTCCCATTTACAGCTGCTACAGAGATAAGAACCAGTCAGCTCCAAACAATTAGTCCGGTGGTAAACAAGGAAAACGTATTTCCCTCCTGCTTTCTAATAATAATATAAGTAACTAATTTGAAAGCTTAAAAAAACCAGGCAAATGAGAGAAAGGAAAGTTATGCAAAGTCCATTTTTGTCAGCCAGGATGAGGGCCAAAGGTAGCCACATGTGCCATGTGGCCTGTATCCCTACCTCCTCAAACGTTTCTATCAGAGGTTATTATGGGACAGTCATATAGTCCAAAAAGCAGAATGGTGGATGCAGTAGGAAACATTTCTGCACCTTATTAAGCTGATATAATATCCAAGCAAATAGTGTGCAGGGTAATTTTTGGCACGTAAAGCCAAGGTCCAAATTAGGGCATTTAAAGTCCTACCCATGTGCCACAGACACAAAAATAGAGTTAGCTGCAGTGTCCTGACCAGAGTCTAATGGATCTAGAGTTCTGGTTGGCTACACTAGTCTGTTTTTATTTTTTGACTGCAACTTATTTTTGGCATGTCTTAAACTGATGTATTGCATCCCTGGGAAGGTCCGTATTTCTCTGCATGAGCTGTGGGCTGTTTGCTTATCATTGGTTGCATTTCTGGGGATCCTTAGGGATGAGATGTACTATATCAATTTAAGCTGCTTTTATTGTTATGCCTTAAGGGCAAATATAAGTCAAGTAATTTGAAATTTGCTACCATTTGGAAGACAAGTTTTCTCTGGTGTCATTCCCATTTTTCATGCGGAAGCTTTGTTAAAGCATGTTGCTCAAAAAGCTTTAAGCTGATACTGACTGCCTGATGCAGCAAAGCTTACTGCCACATGTGTTTCATGTAGGAAAAAAGAGTCTTGGGAAGGGAGAAGAGAAGTAAAGGCAGGTCTCTTGAGCTTGTTTTACTACTTTCCCTCCAGCAATAACGTTGCTCCCCATCAGTACAACTCCCTATGTGGTTTGCAGACAGAGTGGAAGGACCTGATGGGGAAAACATGCATGCTAATAATTAAAAAGGGACTTTCCCCCTGCAGACAGCTGTGACGTTTGGTAATGTTACAGTCCCTAGTTCTTCCCAGTAAGTAGGGATATTGCAAAGGTGGAGAGGATGGAACAGTGGGACCACGCAGAAAACCGAGCTGGTGAGCATTTGGGAGAGATAGCTAAGCCTGGCAGAGTGGTCAGGGCTGTGCAGAGGAGAGAGCTACTTTCCTTTGTGTTTGGATTACAGAGAAAGTCAAAACTGGATCTGGATATAAATTTCTCTGTGGTACTAGATGGTATTTTGAGCAAACTAGGGACCTTAACTGAGTTACTCCAGGGCTGTAGGAGCCTGGCTGCATGTGGGCAGTGAGAGCTGTCTGTTTCAGCACAGAGTTTGCTCCGAACCTCCAATGCTCCTGTGCCTAAAGTTGGTGGGTGCAAATAATCCTGGATAAACCAAAAGCCAACACACTGCTCCTCTGTGCACAGTGGGAGCCCAGTGCAGCAGACAGGCGCACGGCAAGCCTCAATTAGAAGCTGAACTGCATGTGGGCCCAGGGATTTCCCTGGGGACGGATGTGGCAAACAGAGAGGCTAATGAACTGAGTGCTGTAGCTGCGTGTCTGAGCTAGCAGGGGCGCTGCCAGGGGAGGAAGCAGGAAATACTAGACAATACTAACGGCATAACCCTGAGAGGAAAAACCCACAACAACAGAAGATGAACTTTGGGATGTGTGCTTCCTGAAAAAGCCCAGGGACTGCCAGACAAGGGACTATCGAGGTCAGCTCCTCCTGTGCACACCCTCTTTGGAGGAAGGCAGGCTCTTTGCTCTCTGCTCCTTCTCCTGGTGAAAGTCCTCTGGAGTCACACAGCCTGGCAGACTGCATGGCTCCGGGTGTGGTAACCCCAGTCTACCATCCACAAATTGCCTGAGGCTGGCAAGGGGTGTCGGCAGCAGCTGCTGCTGAGATAGCTCTTAAGAGGGGCTTGGCTTTTAGATATCTCAGTGCAAAACATGCATCTGGGTGTTCTGGTGCTCTGCTCGGGAAGTTCCCAAGGTTTTAACCTAAGTTTTTTCTGGCATAGTTGTGAGCTGTGCTCAGAGCTGGATCATTGGCTGTGTCAGCAGGGAGCATGCAGCATTGTCCAAGGGCTGGATGTGCTTCTGGTGCCATGTCCTGGTCCAGCCCATCCTTCTTCTAGGTAAACAAATGGCTGTTGATAGGAGTGGGGCTGCAGTACATGGGGTATCACAGCTATTTGCAGGAGAGCAAGCTGGGAGAAAATCTCCAAGGGACAGCAAACAGCTAGACTGCATTTAGAGGAGCGTTAGGTGGTCTGATTTACACATAGAGAGGCTGAAGGCAGGCTGAGAGAGGTTAAATACGTCCCATGTTCTGCATACTCTGAGTATTGCCTGCAGTCCCAGGACAGAGGTTCTCTAGACCAGGTTATAATAAAATCCTAATTTTCTCGCACAGCTCTCGTTCCCTCTTATTTTCATGTAGCCAACTGTTTACTCTGAGCGTGACCTCTCCCCGAGCAGATGATGACTGGCAGTAAGTTCGGGACCACCGTCACATGTGGGAGCCAGGAAATGAGCAGTGCCATCCTGTGGTGCTGCTTCACCTCTGCTGCCCAGGCGGTGGTCGGAAGGGGGCTGTTCCTGCCGGTCCTGTGGTACCCGAGCTGCATGTAGAAAAGGGGAGCTGGAAGTAACACTGCATCTTACAGAGTGAGATGGGATCAGTGGTTCATTATTTAAGCTGTATTGGGAAGGAAGAGGGAGCAGGTGGAGATTGCAATGCAGATTTTCTAGCCTCTAAGGAGTTTAAATTTATCTCTCTCCAAGGCTATATCCATTCCTGGGATAACTTTTAATTTAGCGTATGCCTTTTAGGGCTCTGATTTCTTCGGGTTTCATGGAAGTTATTTACTAACTTATGGTTGTGGTGTTTCCCAGACACAAATATCTCTCCAGGATAAGCTCCTGCCTTTCTTGGAAAGATAGTTCATACATTGCAGTAAATTCAGTTCTTCTGTGAACTCCCCATCCTGTGCGCATGCTGTGGTGACATCTGGAGGGCCTGCCCATGGCGTAGCCCTGAGGGCACGTGGTGCTGGCCATCCCTAGATGTTCAGGAATCCTGTACAAATGGTGGAAACTAGTCCTTGAGCTCTTCCCAGACCAAATTTCTGAGCAGGCAAAAATACAGCTTGCTTGGGAAAACACTGACCTCTGGTAACAGGCTTAGGGTCATAGGCTTGGTTTTATGCTTAAGTCAGGAAGATTCTTGGAGGCTCTGAAACACATTTGTGGGAAAGCCAGCAAGGGAAGTGAGGTGGGTGGGAGTGATTTTCCCCAGAGCATTAAAGAAAATCTCCATCAGCCCCTCTTTGAAACAACTGTTTGACTGTCACACTATTTAATTCTTCTGCCTGCACTCACAGACACAAACCCTTTTCTTGGCTGCATCCTCTGCCTCTCAAAGCCCAGCATCCCACTATGGCCATTGCAGCTACCTCTTGTATCCTCACCAGCTGGCAGCTCTTTGGCCCCGCAGACCTGGGAGACAGAAGTCATCACAGTCAAAGTGTCCTTGTGTCCCAGGAGCCTACAGGAACTCTTGCTGCTGGAGCAGTGGTCTGCCCATTTGGGCTTTTCCAGAGAGCTACGGGTGGGAAAACTTTAACATCAGCTCTGATCTCTCTACACTGTCATGGTGCTGTGCAGGCAGAACCTTACCCGTGACCTTCTGAATATGGTGAAGGACACCTGTGGGAAGACACCCATGGTCAAACCCAGAGCTTGACCACTGCATGAGCTCTCTCCCATGTAGGCAGGCACTATTGCAGGGCAGGGGCTCAGCCTAGCTTTGGGGGAGTGGGGTGAGCCTCTCTGTTGAGGGGGGCAGGAGGGCAGCATGAGCAGGGTTTTAGCTCATGGGGCAAGGGTGGGGTGTGCTTAAGAGGGTGGAGTAGGAAATAGCTTACTGGGCTGTTGCACTGCTGCCCTCATAGGTGGCACCCACTCAAGCAGAGTTTGGAAAGAACCCCTTTCAGCTCAGTTTAGCTCAGGCTTTTTTAATCCTTTTGGGGTGAGATGCTGTGAGAAATCACACCACATGTGATTAAGCATGCATTGGCAGAGGCAGGAACATTTCCCAAATGGTTTCTTCCCTAGGGACCATCCAGAGGCACCAAAATGCATTGTCTTACAGGAAGGATGGAGCCCCAGGAGGTGGATTGGGCAGATAAAAGCCTTCTCCTTGGGAGCCCAGCTGCACATTAGTTTCAGCTGCATCACCAAAGTGAGTCATTCAATAAAAACAATTAACTGAGGAAATATCACTAAACAGTAATAATTATCCAAACGTCCTAGCATTGACCATTTAGATGACTAAATCAACACAATCAATTGTGTTAATGAATGCTAATTCAAATCTAATAACTTTCTGGTTTATTTGATTATGTATAAAGAATTCACCTGCAGTGTTTGGACAGGATGGGGCGGCAGACCAGCCAGATGCTTGGTCACCTGCCTACCCTGTGGACTCTGTGAATGTGTGGTCCCCAACCTGCCAACAGTACATAGCAGCGTCCCCTACTTAGCCTGCTGAGCAGTAGAAGAGTGCTTAGATGATGTCTAGGTACCCTTCATCTGGGCAGGCAGCTTTCATGGACAGCAGAGAGACTTATGCTCACATAGAAATGTGGTGAAGCCTCTCAGGAGAGGCTACATTCTCCTTTCTGCCTCCTTGCCTGAAGGGTCTCACAGGGGTCTGAATCTCCTAAACTGGATGACTGGACAAAGTCACACAAACACCAGATATCCATGTTGTCTGCCTGGGAATAAAGGGGTATGGAGGGAACTTATGCTTAAAACTGACAATTACAGTTTCAGTCAACAACAAGTCACACTTGTAATTCATGTTGGAAACTGACCCTCTGGCTCAGGTTTTTACTCTCTCCTCCTGTCCTCATCACTGGTACCTAGACTCTGGAGGCACACAGGTCTTCCCTGAAGTGCCTCATGCTCTGGATGGACTCTGATCATCGTTCATTTTATTATGCATGGCTGTTGTTTTGTTGTGTCTAGACATTGGTATGATGCTTGCCACCGCAATATCTAGAAATTATGGATGTTGTAGATCCAGTGGGATTCAGCTTGGTGCTGGATTGCCCTCACACTTCCCTTAAAGGTGCAGTGAGCTCCTCCATCCCCACTGCCAGCATACTAACCCTTCTTAGTCCATACTTGTAAGTTCTTGGAAGAGATTAATTCAGAAAAGTTTGTTCTTTATCAGTATTTCAAGAAAGAAATCAGCAAAGGTACCAAGAAAGCAGCCTGCCCTGAAAACTGATGCCTGCCATACTATTTTCACATGGCTGTAGAAATTGTTATGTTTAGCTGTCCTCATGCTCTGCAAACACAGGAAGGGGTGAGTGTGTCTGGCATAGGGACTGGTGATGCACTTTTGCAACATGGTGTGCCAGGAGTGGCTAAAACCCAGCACCTCTGAGGTGAGCAGCTGTCAGGCTGCACTCATGCTGCTCACGCTGATGCTCTGTCCACTGAACCACATTTTTGCCTCAGGTGAAAAACAGTGCAGGCATCAACAAGGTGAATTTCTCCTGCTGCCTACTATCTGTTCTCACTATGGCATTGAAGGGTTTTTTAAGTGGGGCTAACATGCAGGTGAATCACTACAATGTGCTGCAGCAGGTCTGGCTCTGTCCCTCTTGCACTTACCATCCACAGGTCTAGCAGTGGGAACAGGAGCTACACCAGGGAGCTGGGAACCTTTGCCATCAGCTGAGGGAGCCTGGCCATGCTGTTTGTAGGAGCAGCCCTCGTACCACAAGGACAGGGCTTCTTTGCTTGTCTGCTAGTATTAACATTCATTTGCTTTCTGAAACAGATTTGGTTTATTTTTTTTAGGTCATTCTGTGTAACATAATCATATTGGAGTAGAATTCTTCTGCCTAATCAAATGAAACTTCATGTAGTTAGTTTGTCCTTAGCATTTACTAATGAATGTGATTGTGAGGATTTAGTTTCTCACATGGTTAATAGGAAGGCATTTAGATAATTACAGCTGTCTAGTGTCTTTCCACTGCTAATCGCTTTTACTGCCTGGTTCATTTCCAGACCAGCAAGTGAAATGCTGGCACACAATTGTGCAGGGAAACTGCCCCTGTGGTTATATATTGCTGTATTCCTGATATGATGGTTTGTAGGTGTGAAGTCAGTTCCCAGCTCCAACCTAAATTTCATATGAGCTTCAGAAAATCACAGTCTTGCTGTGATCCAGCTTTCCCTCTTGTCTACACCATGCTAGGTCACATAGTCCAGCACTCCCTCCCTGACACTGGCCAACTGAAGACACTAAGAGAAGAAAAATATAAGCAGACAAATATGTAATGGTCCCACTCCTGGATTGTGGATCCAGCTTCCAGAGCTTTAGGAGCTTTCCATGTACCTTTGTTTAGAAGCTGCAGTGAATTTCCCTTGCTGGACTTTGCCACATCTTTGATCTCTATGACATCCTGTGACAATGATGCTGAACAGAAAACTGCACCGAAAATCCCTGGTGTTTGTTTTAAAACTACTAGGTGGTATTTTAATTGAGAAAAATCAATACTTCTGTTCAGTGAAACAGGGAATGAGATTTTGTTCTTCACCTTATTAGGGCACCTGTGATGTGACTGAGCTGTCACCACCCTCTACTGTCTCCTTTCCAAGCTTCAGCTAGTCCTGCTTCTATCCTGGTTATTTTTTTCTCAAATGAGAACATTTCCATACCTGGTTACCTTTTACAGAGCCTATTTTTTTTTCTGGCTATTTTTTTAATACAGAGTGCAAACTGTAGGTAAGAAGGATTTACAGAAAGGTAAAGTGATGTTTTCTGTTTTTTTCTCTGTTTAGTCATATTAATTCTGATAATTCTTTCTGGTGTTTTGCCCACTGTGGAGCCTTGATCTCAAGTATCCATCATGGCTCTGAAATTCATCTCATAGTAAAACCAGTTCATTTAAAGTCTGTGGCACGTATAGATTTTCCCCCTCATGTGCTGTATAGTGCATTTGCTCATGTGGAATTTAATGCAAAATCTAACTTCTTGTTTCTGTGCTACATGACATTATGAAATATGTCTGTACTTTTTAGCTGTAGTTTAATCTTTTCTGAATAATTCTGTATCAACTGCAGCCTTTGCTACTTTGCCCTTCGCTGATTTTACTTAAATAATTTATGGAGGTGGTAAAAGACTTGGCATTGTTTTCTTTAAAGACAAGATCTGGGGGAGGAAACATGCCTGTTACACAAGCTAAGTGAAGTATGTTACAATGATGATTATGGTAGTGATAATTCTCATAACCTTATTTGTCATTGCTCTGTCCTTTGATAGTTATCTTGCTGCTAGCAAACAGTTCAGTAGCTGTTTGGAACAGTACTATCTTCTTAGGAGCTAAATGGGTCAAGGGGTTTCTGCCAGCAGGAGAGGTTTCTGTACTGGTAAGATGAAGAGAACCAGGAGGAAGCCATTTTTGGCCAATATTAAATTAAAATTAGGAGCTGTGACTACTGGTCTGGGAGAGATGAGGGACCCTCAGAAACTCTAGCATCCCTCCCAGCAGCCACTCCTCAGTTTATTATGATGCCATTTAATTTTAATTAACAAATTTTAGTTTAGTTTAGTTTAGTTTATCCTTACTTCCCCCTCGTCCTTTCCTGTTTAATCGCCCCAGGGTTTTAGTGCGGCACCCCTCTCCGTCCCGCTCTTCCCGCGGTGGTGGAGCAGGGGAAAAGAGGAAGGCGAAGGGGAAGGGGAGAAGGGAAAGGGGCAGGAGAAGGGGAAGGGAAAAGCGCCTCGCCCCCGCCGCCGCAGCCCGGCGGGAGGAGCTCGTCCTCCCGGCGCAGCGCTGCTCTCGCCGCCGCGCTCCCCGCCGCTCGCCCCTTCCCTTGTGAAGCTCAGGGGAGGGCTGAGGGCGGTGCTGGGTTTCCCTCTAGTGGTGCCTGAGCCCTGCAGAAGGATGCAGTGTCTCCTCCAAGAGGCCGTCGCTGCTTGGCAGGAGTGGCTGGGTTAGGATCTCGCCAAGCTCACCTTTCCGAAGGTACCCGATCCATGGAGATGGCGGTGTGTCTCCAGGCGAACAGCTCTGGCTTTACAGCAAAAACAGTACAGCCGCGTTTCCTCCGTTAGGCTCCCAAGGTATGTCTTTACAAAGGACTCTTCTTCTCTCCTTGACCATGTGAAGTCAGCGTTCTTGTTGCTTTCTTGTTCAATAATGGCACCGTTTGGTGCAGTCCAAGTCTGCTGGCATTTGGCACAGCATTCATGGCACAGCTAAAAAGCTTGTTTCCAGGAATCTGTATCAGGATGAGTTAGGATGCTGAAGCATCAAGCTTGTTCCTGCTCACCTGATGCCTCTTTGGGGAAGTCCATGTCAGGTTGTGTGACTCTCTCAATGATTTGCTGCTATCTTGTATTACAAGCAACAGGCAGAAATTGGTAAAAATAACAGTAGAATTGTTGAAAATAACCATACTTTAAGTCTTCAGAAAACAAAGCATTAAACATATGAGAACTGAGGTAAAAAGCCTTGTATGGACAAGAAACTCTTCAGAGATATTCACAGTTTATCACGGAATATTCTGAGTTGGAAGTGACCCACAAGGATTGTTGAGTCCAACTCTTAATCTCTAGCCACTGCATGAACATACAGTAATCTCTTTCTCCACAGCTACTTGCAGGGCCTTCAAGTTTTCTCAAGATGTTCCGGGTAAGGGAATTTCACATTCTTTGAAATAGAAACATATCCCATGTCTCAAGGCAGTTTCAAGTGGGTAGCTAAATCCTCCAGCTCCTGGTAGATCTAATATAAATGGCATCAGTGAGTGAATTGCAGAGATCCTTAATAGCAACAGCTCAGGGCAATATGGAGCATGCTGGCTTGAGCCCAAGGGTGGGGTGTCCTGCCTGCAGGGTGTCCTGCCCAAGGATGGAGTACCCTATGCCCACCTTCCTGAGAAGTTTGGACTTACTCTGAGCAAACATCATGCCTGGTCCTCACTGCCTATTGACTGTGAATGCTAGAAAGCTCAATGCGGATATTTTTAACTTGTCCTGTGCACCATTAACCAAACCAAACACTTGGGAGGAGCAAGGTGCAGGACCTGCTGACCAAAGGCCTGTCTGCATTGCATCATTACCTTGTGCCCTTATGTCACTGTGTTTCAGAGTAAACCTCTCTCCCCTTGCTCAGTCTGACTGCACATTCTCTTCTGAGACAGGCAAGACTGTTGAGGCAATGCCACCTGTTGTTGACCCTCATTTGACCATCTTGGCACCTGCACGCTGGCAATATCACTTGGATTCTCCAGCACGGCCGTTGGCCTTGTTTACTCCATGTATTTTCCTGCTAACCTGTTATCTTCCTCCCTCAGTCCCTTCAGCAGCAGCTGCTAGAAGCCATTACAGGGCTGCACTCTTCTCATCATAAGTGGGTCTTGTAATGAGAAAAGGAAACATTGTTTTGTTCCTTGACATCTGGTAGAGGAAGCAGGTGATTCTTCTGATTATTGCCCTTGAAATGAATAAGCTATTAAGGGTGCTTTAAAATGTTATTAGTGTGTTCATGTAGTAATGTTAATAGTTAATTCATGCTCAATAATATTATGTCTTTTAAATATTATTTTCATTCTATTGTCTTGTAGGAACAGCTTTAAAGGTTCTTCATTGGCTTTTAGTTAAGGCAAAGCACAAGCACTGGGAACGGCAGAGCAGTGACTGTGGTTGTGCATCCAGCTCTGGGTGGGATGCAATCATGCGGCTTGGGCAGGACTCGGACACTTCGGTTCAAAACTGTGATGATGAGAGCTGCCCTTCAATGATTGTCTGACCCTGGCCTGAAGTCTGTGAATGCCACACTTTCATGTGGTGAAGGACTGCAGAGCGTCCAGTGTTTCAGCCCCCATGCAGACCCACGGTTCTGGGGATCTTCAGCCCGTTATCCTACAGGGCCTGGCTGGAGTGGGCTTGGTATACTGGTGATTTCCTTGGAAACAACCTCTGCTCTCCTTTTTTCAGCAGGTCAGTGGTTATTGCACTGAGGACCTGGGCTCCATCCCTTCCTCCCAACGTGTCTTGGAAGCAGCTAGACCAGTGAGCCGCTCATCACATGCCTTTGGCAAGTTGCTGCTTCGTGTAGAGTCTTCAAAGTTTCTTTTGTTGTGGAAAAAGGAGCAACTGGGGAAAGATTTTTGCAGAAGAGGTGGTGTCGGCTCCAGTCCTTGGACAATGGAAAGGCCGATCTATTAGATCTATTAAATAAAATGACACCACTCAGGAATTGCCTGAGCCAAAGAGGGCTGTTGAGAGAATATTTAGAGACAGTACCCCTTTATGCTTTCCTGTTCCTGTATTTTTCTCCAAGCACCTGGTTTTGGCCACTGTAGGAGACAAAATACAAGATTAGATTGACTTTCAACAAGTAAAAAGGATATTTTTATAAAAATGTACATCTATGAAATATGAAATATGAAATGCAAAATGCATGGATATTTACAAAGCTACACAGGCCTTTTCTGTGCTGTCTTCTTGATAGCATTTTACAAAATCCCAAGTTTTTTGTGAATGAGTTTTGGGCGGTGATTCTAGTTGTATGAGAAAGCTTAAAATTAACCAGTAATAAAGTAATGAAAATGAGAATAACATTAAGGTTGCAAAGTTAAGCACTTAGAAGAAAGAAAATGCCAAAACAAAGGGACTTATAATCTTAGGATTGTGATTTTTTTTAAAATTCCCAGTCTGCTGCCCTGCTGAGTGTACTCGGAGATAGACTTGCTTTACACAGTAATACTCTATTTTTATTAGGTTCCGTCCCTGGTTTATATGAAGTGACCCACGGCAACTAGTGGAGGGCAACTCTTACTAGAGTAAGAGCACAGAGTGAAGGAGAGAGTAGCCTGCAGAGTGCTACCTCCTCCTTCTGCCTGCAGGGGCTCATGGGCAGAGAGAGGAACCGCTGGTGAACACTGATGATGGTCACTAAGTGCCGTGAGATGGTCACCCAGTGCCCCTGATGTTGGATCACAGTGTGATGTTGGATGTCTTCAGTGAAATCACATTTTTCAACAGAGGGTTTAGATGGCTGCTCATTCTGGATGCTGACTGAGGGCACCTGGTGCTAAGCTGTAGAAATGTTTGTCCCACCTCACCTCCAGTCAGCTAAAGCTGTGCATGTCTGAGAGCCCCAATTATTACTAGTGAAATTTCTATGTCAGGGCCTAGTTCTAAATTTTCTTTTCACCAGAAGCAGGATTAGCTCATAGTATACATAGGTTCAAACTTCGAAGAATGTATTTTTTTTTTATGGTAGTGTCCATACAGACATTTGTAGTTAGGTACTTTACTATAAAAGTACCATGAGAGCAAGTGTTTTGATGATAACAGCACTGATAACCAGAAAGTTATCTAATGCTTTACATGCAAGTACATGTAAAGGGTGAAGATTGGATGTTTTGGTATAATAATTTTTCCCATGGGATCAGATATGCATATACAGATAGCTTGTCATGCTGGCAACCTGATAAACCTGAGCAGACAGGAACTGATCCAAAGATGGTCTGTCCTCTAACAAATGAGCAGTATTTGTGGTGTGTAATACTGCAGCGATGAGTAGTGATGTGTAATCCCTCTGTCCAGGACCTCCCCAGCCTGCTGGGCAGATGTTCTGGCAGACTTTGGCACTTGAAAGTGGAATCTTCTCTTCCTTAACCCCCAAATTTTCATGAGCCACAATGGTTTTTTCTTCCTGTTATCTCATAATTTTTTCAGTTCTTTCTTTGACTCTTGTAACACTTCCACTTAGTAGTTGCCTTTCTGCCTCAAATGTAACTTTTTTCTGTTGATCACGTTTGTCAGCATTTCCCATCTCCGTCTCGTCTGCTTGGGTAGTATTTCCTCACTACTGGCACCATTGCTCCTTGGGGTGATGTTAGGGTTTAGGGATGTGTTAGGAATGCCAAATGTCACTATGCCTGTACAGAATTCTTGGCCCACAGTAAAACTAAGAGTTTCCTTGGGGACACTGATGATTTGGAAAAAAACACGGAGACTGAGGATGAGCTTGTCCTGCTTGGGCTGAGTCGTTCAAGGGCCACAGAGAGACCAAAAAAAGCTGTCCAAAATGTCTCATTTAGGCTATGGTGAGTTGCCCCTGAAAGTTATTGTCACATGAAAGGTGCTTTTTTTCCCCCAAAAACTCCAAACAACAAAAACCTAGCTGTTTTCATAATCTATTAAAGGATGACTGAGAGCTAAGAAAAAGACTGTATTTTTCTAACACACTGTCACAGTTGTGCCTTGCCTGAGAACACCAGTCTGTGAAAAAATACACCTGCAACTCAGCCTGAGAATTGCCTCCCAACAGTTAATGAAGGTATCACTTTCCTCTGGGACGAGGTTAAAATATAATTAAGGTTATGTCACTTTGGAGGAGTTCATTGGTGACATGGTGGGTAAAGGGAGGCAAGGCTGTGGAGATGAAATGCGCTGGAAATTACCATGAGGTATTATGTACTCACATCAATCTTTACCGTGTCCTGGCAGTTTGTCATGAGACAGTCTATTGAAGGAGGTGATGCTTTGACTGTGATACACAGCGTGAAAATGTGCGATGAACAGGAAGGCAGGTGTGATGGGGAATTTTCTGGAGTATTTGGTCTAAATATAAACAGATTATTGGGGGTGGGGGGAAATGTGACTAAATAACTATTGGCATCCTTTATTTGTGTGGAAGCATGAGAGAACTTCCCCTTGACATGAGAAGAGAAATTTCTAAAGTAACAACTTCGAAAGTATAATCTGCTCAGACTTTGTTACTTCCCAGCAGGTCTAGAGGTTACAGTAGAGAATGTGTCAAAGAGAGTAGTCTTTTACTCTTCATTTTTATTGTCCATTTTTATAATTAAAGTTGGAAACTGTCATTTAGCAGCAAATCTAAAATAAAAAGAACGTAACTTTCACAAAGTCCTCAAAGAAAACAACAAATCCTATAGGTGTTGACACATCCTATCATCAGGTTTAGAAGGTAAGTACCAGAAAAACGATTGTTATCAGGTGTGAATTAACATACAGTGAGTTTGCTCACAACTGAAGAAGGTGACAGAGATAACATATGCATTAATAAAAGTCCAAATGGAAGGTATGGCCATAATTAGAAATGGTACTTGAAGAAATGCTATTGATTCCAGGAACTGAATTTCATTTGATGGCTTTTACTGTAATTAACACAATTATTTGTATCAGCATAGATCTCTTAACATTGTTATCTAAGTTGACAAATTATAAAATTAAATGTTCATTTAAGATGCAATTCAAAATTTTTAAATGTTTTCTTGAGTCAATGGATCTCAGTTAATTTCCTTAAAGCTAAAGGACCTATTTTTTTTTTTATTCTGCCAGTTTTCTGCAAATGAAGCTACTCCGGATTTATATCAATGCTGCAATGAAAGCAACATATACAAAGGAAACATTCACAGGTTCTGATGAGTTCTTGACAGCCCCTATTGCGTATACTTTGCAAGCTTGAAAGGTATTTTCTTTGTAGCATTAGATTTTAATGGTACTGAATGTAACGTGCACATATAATAACAATAATTCACTTTTCTTGGGTTTGCCCATTTACCTTGTCATATGTCTGCTAGATGCAGGGTCTGGTTCTCTTCTCTTTTACACCTGTTTTACCCAAGGGCTGTTTATTTTGATGCAGTTACTCCTGATTTAGACCTGTGTATATGAATCTGTTATCTGCGAGAGGTAAATTAATGCTTTTAATCAAGACCACTCTTCTGCCTACCCATCAACATCAAAGCCTAGACATGCTATTAGTTATTGAGAAAGGAAGCACAGTGTGAGTAAGCAGCCCTCAGCTATCTCTGGATCCCCATTACCAGAATTTTAGCCCCATTACCTCAAAACCATGAATACTTTTATCCTCACAGTCACTTGGAAAGGCTATCTATCCCCATTTTACAGACCAAAGCCACAAAAGGAGGCAGAATTTGGACAGAAATAAGGTGCCTAAATCCCAAGTAATCCTTAAGACATTTTGAGCAGCTGCTACCTGAAGTCTCCCTACCTTGAAGGTGGCTCTGTTGTGGATCCCACATACCTGAAGATTTCTTTTTGCCCGTACTTTGAAGGACCCTGATCTTGTCAGGTCATAGCAGCTGCCTGTTCTAAGCTTTGCTCTGTCAGAAGGGTGGCCTCAGCAGGACTCTCTCCACAGCAGGCTCAATCTGCTGCCATGTACTTAGAGTCCACTGAAATCCTCAAGACAATTTCACATTTAACACCACTGGAGTCACTTTTTTTTTCTTTCTCTTTAGCCAGATACAGAAAGCTCTGGCAGCCTTATCACTGGTGTCGTATTTGGTGATTGAATGAATAGATCAGTCATGCAGGATGTAGGCGAGAGAGCAGCAGACCATTTGGGAGGATTCAGATCTGTCTGTGCATGCTTTTAGTTAACTGCCCATGCCAAGAGCTAAAAAGTAGGACTTCCCAGTGTACTAAGATCCACTAATTTCACTGAGGCTTGGTGAAGATGCAGTGCATCACCTCTGTTTCCACATGCTATTCACTTTGGTGGAACCAGGCCACTCTGCTGAACTTGTTTCCTCAGAGATGGGTAAGAAATATGGGGCTTCATGCTAGATTCCTTGTAGTCTGGGTAAAATATTCCTGTAGGCAGCCAAGCTATAGGATAGTGTATAGAACAACTGTTGAATGAACTTGTATGAGCCATTCTTGGAGCAGGGACTGGAGTAGGTGGTTAGATTTTCCTCTGGTTGTCTTAGACACTAGGCAACAAAGTTGATCACTCTCTTCCCCCTTCTCCAGGAGTATTTTAATAATTCAAGAACAGTGACCTCATTCCTACGGAAGGATTGGAGAGTGCCCAATACAACTAATACTCATCAGATGGTGAGGGACACTTAGAAAGGGACGCTCCTTGGACAGATAAAAGCATTGGGTCTATTTTTCTGTGTCTTGGGTGCATGTGATAAACTGTTGTATGAGGGTGTAAAATATGGTGTAATGCATTACAGAAGCTCATAATCTCTTTTTTGTTTTTCCAAGCACATGGCTAACAAGCCTAGCTTAAGAAGAGGGTGTAGGTCTCTGAATCACAAGTGAGCAATGGCACTTGAAATGCTGCGCCAGCATGCCCAAGTCCTAAGGAAGGCTGGAGGCTACCATGTAGCAGCCATAACAATGTTCACTGCCCCCTTTAGGTTTTCCTGCTCTCTATGACAGCAGCTGTGAACCCAGCCTCGAATAGTCCTCGGCTCTGCAGGTGATGCTGGGCGCTCAGGCGAGGGCTGTGGCAGCTGCCAGGGAAACCTGATGCCTGTGGGCTGGGCACTGCAGCGAGCAGCCGGCACGGTGGTGGCACCAGCAATTCCCGGGTGCGCCGGGATTAATTAAGAAGCACATTCAAAAGTTATTTCGGCACTGCAAGACTCCCAAATGTCGTGTATATCTAGCGGGATGGCGGGCCCACCCGCCGGGTCTGTCCCGCTCTCCAGCGCTCTGGTCAACTCCTTCCCTCTGGAGGGTAAATAGCCAGGGCGGTGGGACCCGCGCCGCCGGCCTTGGCGGGGAGGCGAGAGGAGCTCGGGGAAGGGAGGCGGGGCAGGGCGGGGAGGGACGGGGGCGGCTGGGCCGGTGCCGATGCCGGTGCCGGTGCCGTGTCCGAGTCTGGGGCGGGGGCGGCGGCGCAGCCCGCGGCTGCCCTGCGGAGCTGTCCCGCCTCGCGGTGCTGAAATACCCGCAAGGGCCGCAGTGCCGGCTCATCCCGGGCCGGCCCCCGCCCTGCTCACCACGGCTCCCCAACAGGGACCAGCAAGTACTCGGGACGTGATGAACAAGGGCCAAATAATTTTTTTAAATACACCGTCACACGTGTAGACTGCAGTCCCTCTTTATTTGCCGGCTGATTATAGCTGTAATTGCTTTGCTACTTATCTGTGAAGCATCTCGTTCCATACTGAGGATGACAACGTTAGGAATCACTGTGAAGAATTCTAATTAGTTAAGCCCAAAACTTTGAATTTCCATCCAGGCTGAGCAGTGAAATGCTCTGAGACAATTATACATGCTAAGCTGAACAATATTCCTTACCCTGACCTGAACAATATTCCTTACCAATGGCAACAGTAGAAGAGAAAATATGGGAACAAATTGATAAGGAATTCAGCTGTAGAATTATTTTAAGAAGATAGCTAGAAAAGTGTGTATTTTTCAAAACAAACATCGTGGTCCAATACTGTTGTAATGTGAATTAATGAAAAATTAGCAGCAGTTTAGGAGAAAGACAAAAGAGAAATAATTCTGTAAGCATAAAAATGAAAAGCTAAACTCTAGCTTTGATTCTGCACGTGATTTTTCAGAGAAGTAATGAATAAAATTATAATTAATAATAATAAAGAAAATAACAAGTTTCTATTAATGCCTATAAACACATCTTCCTTAATCAGATAATGACTAATGGAAGCATTCAGAAAGTAGTTAAGAGATATATTTTTTTAAAACCAAGTGGATAAGAAATATAATCCTACTGTACCTCAGTAATTGTTAAAGGAAGGACCCATTATCATAATTATGTTTCTGGAACAAACATTATTTCAATGTGATAAAGGATGACATGACACTAAAGGTAAAGCCACAGCAGATGTTACATGAGTAACAAGACAATATGCCCACATTCTGGTAATTTCTCCCCCCCAGACATGTTCTCATTAATCTGTGATTAATAGGATTTGAGTATAGTAAATGATGTTGATCTATTGTCTGTCTTTGTCCCACACCATAGAGAGAGCAATTTGTCAGCTCAGCTTTTGTGTGACTATTTAATAGCAAAGAGGGGGAGAGAAAAGACGCTAATCTTCTAATTGGCATCTATAGAGAAAGGTCTAAGAACACTGCCTGCCTGGAAATAGCTTGTGTGCAATTCCTATGCCTGCAAGGCTGAGGCAGACAGAGAGCTGCACTGGGCCGGGTACCCATGGAAAAGGAACAGTGTGTACCCATCACACAATGAGCCGCTGGCCAAAGGGAGAGTGGAGAGCAAGGTGCACCATAGAACAAGGTGCAATTGCTAACTCTTCCAAGTCTGTTATGTTGCAGCCTGTTATGTCAAGGGAGTACTTCTTGACTGGTGTGACTTTAATAAAGACAGAAAGCTTCCTCCTTCCCAGAGCAGAAAGCAGAATGAGGCAGGGGAAAAACAGGGGACAGTGATGAAGACCAGAACAGTCCTCTCACCAGCAAAATTGGAATCAATGGAGAGAACATGAAGTGCCCAAACACCCTTCCAGAGATGTCAGGTGAACAATGGCTTTTTGCTAATATAGTGCCACTTCTAACTTAGATGTCCTCCTCAGGTGCTAAGGTTACCTAATGAAATGACTGTCTTCAAATACAAATAATTTCACAATTAAGTCACTGGTCCCAGTTCAGCAAAACATGGAAACTACTGCTTAAAACTAGGCATGAGGACAAGTGCTTTGTCTTTCCCCCATCCTCAAGTATCTATTTCATGCCCTTCAAAAGGTCAGAATAAAGACTTGGGTTTTGGGTGCAGTTGAGGACTGGATCCCTCTGGCACATTTACATTGCAGCAAAATGCAGCTTTGTTTTGTGTAATGATTTCTTAAGTGGTGAACATAGACGGAGAGTTCCTTGTTCAGTTTAACCACCTGAGCCATTCTGACAGTACAACATTTAAGATAATGCAGTAACTCTCTAAAAATAGTATTTTTTGAGACCTACATATTTTTCTTTTTACAGGACCAATTTAATGCACATTTCTTTTAGTAGTTTTGTCACTCCAGTGGGTGAAACCAGTGAATTGCATCATGAAGGGTGGGACTACCTTAAATCAGCTTTATCACTTGGAAATTGTTCTGTGGACCTGCACATAAAGTTGTTTCTACCTATGTAACCCTTAAATGGATATAGCACAGAAATAGCATAGCATATAGCATGACTCTTTTTAATGTTAATGCACATAATCAGGATTTAATGGAAACTGATGAAGGATAAAGATTGGATAAAGAAATGTTTTACTGAAGGAAAAATAAAACCACAGATAGAATTGAATTTGGTTAAAAATGGAGAAGAGTGGAGGGAAAGCAGTTGACAATACTGAGGTTAAAAAGAAGGCTCTCAAAAATGTGTGTTTAAGTTAACGGTATTTACTGCCACATTTCACAAACAATCACATCTCTATTCAAAGCCACCAGAACCCACTGCTCAGGTGTATGAACAGCACTTTGGCACGTACTGCAGATGTTTTGTTGACTGGTCTCTGCAGTGAAAACTGCTGGGATTTGGAGATCAGATGTGAGTGTGGGCAGGAACAAAGCAAGTGGGGCAATTTGTACCACCTTGTGTATGAATTTACAAACCCAGAGCATTTCCCTGCTGCTTAGTGGTGTTACTTGGCATGCTGAGCACAACTGTCACCAAGCACAGAGTGTAACCCTTTTTCTGCCTTTGGGGGTGAGCACTGACATTTGTCCCCATTTCAGGCATTGCAGAGAGCATGCATCCAAACTGTCCCTGTGGAAACACCCCAAACTTTTGCAGTGGAAAGAACTTCTTCAGTAGAGATGGTGGGGCTGTCCTGGATCTATTAATCCCACACTGGGGAGTACGGTGCCAAATCTGCCTGAACCAGGGCCATATGAATCAGCTGAAGTGCAGTAGTATAGGCATATCAGCATGAGTCTGTGCTCTAACTTGTCTTTCAGGGACAGGAAAATGTCCGTTTCGCTCCTGAACATCAACAAAATGCCAGCCTGTCATGCAATGTAGATTTAAGGTCTGAAGTTTGGGATCTCTCTGCCTTGTGCTCTGGTCTGGGTGAACCCTGATGGGACACTTGCTCTGTTTAACTGCTTCGATCAAGCAAGAGGAGATTTCATCATTCAAACCTGGAAGGTGTTGGGGCATGCCAAGACATATTCTGGACTAGCCAGTTGACTCCACCACCCTCCCCAGTTCCCTTCACATAGGAGAGAGGGGTCCTGCAGCCTGGTGGGACTGTACTCAAGCAGTCCGTTTCCATACAAGTTTTTATAGATTTCCCTATAGTGGTGACTGGGAGAAGAGGGGTAGAATGCACCCACCTCAACTCCAGCCTTCTGCCCCCATTTGAAGACTTCCTTGGTGTTGGGACATAGTGCCACAAAAAAGCCCTCCAAGACTGCACACAACTCTCTGTGTTCAGGAATTGTGCAGGGACAGAGAAACCACAGGTAGCAAAAAATTGTAACTATTAGTCATACATTCCTTTTTAGAGGTTAGGGTGCTTGATCCTGCTCAAGATATGGTGAGAAATGTTCCAGCTCCTGGGAGTTTCAGTCTAAATCCATACACTTAGGGTAAGGTCAAACCTTATGTAATACTTTTGTACAAGTATACATTGTGGCCAGGTTAAAATACTGCAAGCTTCAGTTCTTTTTTAAAAATGAGGTGAATTTTTATTTTCTAAAGGCTCAGAGCTGTGAGAATGGGGAGGTTTGTTAATCTTTAAGCAAAATGCTCCCAAATGCTTACTCTGCGTAGACTTGGAGGTGTTGGAAGGCTTCAGGTGGCTGTCTGTGATCTGGACTTCATCTGACAAAGCCCTCTGCATCAAGGCATGAATTTATTGCATCTGTCCATCAGCACAGCTCATTACATGGAACAGCAACTGTCACATATTTTCCAACATATTAATCTCTATCTAGGACATGAAGTTGTTGTGAGTGCTATTTGTTATTTGATATTTCATGCTCTCAGCCTGTTCAAAAAGCTGCTTAGTTAAGAGAGATCAAAATGCAGAGTGACATCTCTCTTAAAAAAAAAACATTATTATAGAGACACCTGGACTGTTAAAATGCAAGAATACTGTGATAGTAACAAGTGTTATAAAATGTTATTTTAAAGCATGACCTGCTTCCTGCTCATCTCTTAATATCACTGTGCTTAGAGGGGGGAGAAGGCTGTATTTGAAATAGTTATCTCCTAGGCAGGCAATAGCGCCTGGTGATATTAAAATGTCATCAAATGAAAATATATGCAACAGCGTCCACCTCATTTGAATATGAAATGCAAAGACAATCCAAGGCAGACAACTGCTTGTTTAGAGTGATATCTGGATACAAAGGCTGGATCATCAATAATAGATAAAGGTTTTTTGCTTGTTGTAAATTAGAGGTAGGATGGGTATTGTAGTTTTGTTTTTTAGTTATTTATCACATTAGCAAGGCTGGCTTTTACAAAGCACCAGGCAGAATAAAAATGTAAAATACGAAGTGAGAAGAATTAATTTTATAATCTGACACTAGAATAAAGCATCCAAGCCTTCTATCAACTACACTGAAAATTAGATAGTAACATTCTGGTAGTTCTGTCAAAGTCAAATACAGAAGCAATTGTTAAGTGTTGATAGGCAGTGGATAGAAGGTGTAATCCACTGGGAAGGTTTTGATCCAAAATGAAACAGTTTTCTACCCCTGCTACTCAGGCAGAAATCTAATTACTCTCTTTTGATCTCTATGGAGAGGTAAACCAAAGAGTTATAGGTTATGGACAGTTTCATTGATTTTTATCTCAGAAATCAACAAGTGCAGGCTTTACACTTTACACATACTTGCTTAGCTGGTGATAGGATCAAATATTTCAAACTGGCTTTCTCTGCTACCAAGTCAATAAGCCTTTTAGTTGTTTTGTTCAAGTTGCACTGTGGATGTTAATATTACAGAACTTTTTGCACTTAAATGCTTTGGGGGAACAGATTGCCAGGTTTATATTTGGGCATTTTAAACAAAAATCTAAGCTTTTTTTTCCCGTCTACTTATTTCTCTCTTGCAAGTCTGCATTGCCATATTATGGCTGTAACTGGACAAGCAGCTGTATTTTTAGCTCTGCATGTGAGAAAAGGATCTTCAGCATAAAGGTGGCAGAACCACAGTCTAAGCAGAAGTGTCTGCCAGTCTCTGGAGATTTAGGATCCCTTCCATTGACAAGGTAGAAAAGGACAACGGCAATTCAGCTGGTAAGAGCAGCTAAAACCATTTCTGGAGTGCTCACAAGACATTTCTAAGGTGGTCCTGGAGTGCAAAGGAGGAGAAGGCTTCCTATTTCTAGAATCTCCAGTGCACCTTTGAGAAATCAGACACAAACTTCACTGCTTTTATTCTAGCACTGAAATGTCCCTTGGTTCTTTGTCCTGTCTCTATGGGTGCAAATATTTCCACAAGTGTCCACTCTCATCGACTACAGTTTATGGAAATATTTAATCTTAAAAAATGCTAGCCCTTCTTCTCCAAGCTACTTCCTGTAAATCCTAGGCAATTTTTCAGGGTGAGTTCAGACATGGGCTGAAATGATGAAGGAGAGAGAATGCCTTATTTTTCATGAAGACCCTCTTATGGACCTTTATGAATAAGTGTAAATGTGTGTGAAAGGTTTCACAGGTAGTCTTACCTAAAACCTTGGCATGCAATCATATCCTCAATCCAGCAAACAGGAGTTGTGCTTTCAAGCTAAAAGATGTCAAGATTTCATGCCACCTTTTTAGAGGTATAATTATTTGTGGTCTGTTGTTAATTATACATATTCATGCAATCTAATCAGTCTCCAAGAATGTGCATCAAGTCAGGGTCTGCTTGTTCATATACACAAAAAAGCCAGTTGTTCTCATTTAACTCCAGTGTCAGAGCCACAGGCACAGACACAGAGCCTGGGATAAGTGTAGCTTTGTGATTATTTTGATAGCTTCTCTTCTTCCTGTCCTGGGAGATAAGGCTGTTTCTACCACAGCTGCACTTTTTCCTGAATGACTGACAACCCCTTTAGAGGAGATCAACCCCTTTTTGTGCCCTTTCACTCACTTGGAGGTTATCAGCTAAAACTGCACTCAGCATTCAATCACATCTTTCCCCTGTGGCTGTAACTCCTGTTAACACAATTAACCTTCTGATGGGAACATAAAATGAATCTAGGGAGGGAAAAAGAGCAGAAATACATTCCCATGTTAAGGATTAAATGGCCTTAGTGCTTATAGCAGTGTTTTTTCACCTCTCTCTCTTCCACAACATTGTGTGTAAGGGGCTATTAGCAGGAAGCTGCCTGTCACAAAATTCTTCCTAGTAATCCCAGCAGCTCTTATTTTATCAGTGGGTTTTTTGGTTTTTTGTTGTTTTAATTTTAAGGCTAATGGAAAGTATTATGGAACACAAAAATAGATAAACAAATAAATACAAATGTGTATTTATTTGTGTTTTGGTTTGCTTACCTGCCTTCCCCCCACCAAAAAAAATCTAAATCTGAAAGACTGTTTGTCAGCCAACACTCCCTTTTTCTTTGGCAGGGGGGAATGATGGGGACAAATAATATCTGTCTTCTTTTGGGTGCCTTTTTCTATGGCAGCATTTTTAAATGATGAACAAACCCACTGTATGTTCCTATTTGTTCTCATTTCCTGGCTGTGTTTCTGTACTGAGCTCTGCATAACTCTGTATGTGTCCCCCAGGTTTGCATAAACACAGTAAGTGGCCCAGGCTAGCTGCTAAGGTGTGCCTGCAGTCCTCCTCCCTTGGTTGAATGAGTTTTATGCAATGGCTCTGGTGACAGATCTAGGGGACTTTCATCATTGCAGTATCAGATATTTATCATGCAAGTGCCAAATTTGTATTTTCAGCACCATTCTCGAGGCAGAAGTAATTGCTTAAACAGTAACTAAAGCAGGCAGAGAAAGGCAACAAGCCACTCCTTAATCTGTATTTCTTAGAGGTTTTTGTACATTGTGATGCAATGGGTAATATTATATGCACATTGTAGAAAGAAATGGACAAGGCAAAATAATTATATTTTTGGGACAGACTTCAATAATGTCCAGTCTGACTTGTATGTTGTTACATTTCCAAGTTTCTTCCTCAGTTCCTTGTTACAACCCTGTTCTCCCAAGTAGGGGGTTAGGGGATGATCTGTATGTGTGTGGAGTTTACAGTGTTGCTACTGTAGATTTGTAAAAGCGTCATGAGGCTAAAACTTACATTGAAAACACCACAGTTAATAATGTTGGAATGTGTTCCAGGCAAAATAAAAGAAAGGCTTTGCAGCTAGACACAAGTGCCTTGCACTGCTGAAGAAGAGCCAAGGGTATGCTGTGGATCTGCCAGTTTGCAGATGAAGCTGCTGTAGGGCTTGCAAAAGAAGAGCAAGGAAACACAGCTGATGGGAAAAGGAAGATGCAAGGATATCAGCTGAAAACTAAAGGCTGGGCTAATTTTCATTGTAGTTTTTTTTCTCTATTTCATACCTTTTTCCTCTTTTCAGTTCAGATGTGCTAGTTGTTCACCTATTCTTTTCCTGAGAATTGATTGTTGCATGCGTGGGAGATTGCTGGCATGAAGAAAACACTCAGAGTAATTAAAGTGAGGAAGGCTGATGCCAGGATTGCTTCTCCCTTTCAAAGGAACTACAAGTTCGTTAGAAAACAGTTTTGTTTGAAAGCAAACTTCATTCCAGTGGATGCAGTATCCAGCTGACCCAGCTGAGACACGGCTTACTGTAGTGCTGTAGCAATGGAGCACGACTGTGGAGTCCTGTGGTGATCACCCTTAAGGTAAGGATATAGCACAAGAATTGCACATAGACCAAAAAAGGGTGAGGCAAGGTTCATAACATTGTGTGCCTGGCTCACACCAGGATGCTGTGGCTTGGTTTTCATGAGATACCAGTTAGCCACTGTCCTTCCCCACACAACTGCCCCAGTTCTCATCTTATGCGTTACTGTTGCTGTATCTTTAGAGGGCACAGAACCTGTGTGTGTTTGGAGGGGGTTGCAAGGGGATGGCCCCAACAAGATGCATTGTGTGACAGGGCAAGGGCTGCACCCAGGACACGGGGTGCAGAAGTGCTTTCTGCTGGGCTGAGCCAGCTGGGAAGCCCATAACCAGCATGGTGGTGGGTTGAGGGCAACGTCATCAGCTTGGGATTTCTCACTGGGGAGAGAGACATGGATGTAAACCAAATGGCTGTAAAAATGTGAATGCAGGACATACTAAGCAGCTCTTACCCTCCCAGAAGACATGTGTGCTGGGGTGTTATGCAAATCTTGAAAGGATATAGCCTCCAGCTCATCCCGTTGTTGAAAAGGATTAAGCCTCTGCAAGTGCTGGGCACTTAGGGATTATGGTGCAGCAGCCAGAGAGGGATGCACCCAGACTGACTTATGGTGTTTAAGGTCTTTATGCCTTCACTGAACGCCTACAGCTGTTAGGATTTCTTTTGCCTGGTTCCTGGAAATGTCAGGACAGATACTCGTAATTTTCCTGTGTCCCATTGAAATGCAGATCATAATGAACTCTCTTTCCCTGCATCCACACACAGATGTGCTACTAAAAAGCAGTGTTTGAGACATGGCAGCATGTCTTCTCTGCTAAATTTGGTCACCTTTATGCAGAGCAGCTACCATATGTGTCCTCCTTCACTGCCCAAGACCCACAGCTATACCAGGTAGATGTGTCACCAATCCTCTCCCACAACAGCCTCTCTGTATTTTACAGTCCACAGCACTTCAGATTCCTTCTTCATGTAAAAGTTCAGTGTTGTGGTCCAGCTGTTGGGAATTAGTGTCTGAATGTCTGAGTGGCTCTGCACTACAGGGGTGATGGGGTTATCAATCCTTCTGATAGGGCTGGAGCAGTCACTGACTGGTGGGCGGTTGTGTGTTACTACATAATACATCAAACCTCTGGTGAGGCAGCTTCTTCAGAAGAGGAGATAAATTTTTCGGTGCCCTGCGTGCCTCTGTGCAGGGCTCTGTCATTCCACACACTGGGGATCTGCTTAGCAGCATCAGGGGACTCAGCCAAAGGTGGAGAAGGTTAGGCTTGGTTATTCTGAAACATGTGACCTTTTTAACACTACTGTAGGCTTTTGTAAAGGAGCCTTCTCATACAGTCCTTGGAGAAAAAAAAAAAAAGAGCTTAACTGGGAAATTAACTGAAACAATTATGTAACATAGATTATTTTCTCTTTCTCATCTTCTTCAGGTGGAAGTAGTGGGACAACCTCCTGCACCAGTGCCTGCAAGAAAGTTATACCTTCACTTCATCTTTTTTTTCATTGAGATGAACTCCTTTTGTTACAACTCCAGAGTGTAACTGAGGCTGTCCACTGCTGTTTTACACTCTGCATTCAACAGCTCCGAGTCACAGTGGACATCAGTGACAAGTGGTGTCTCTCAAGGGTCTATATTGGGATGGGTGTTATTTAATATCTTCATTAATTACATAGATGAAGGGTTCAAGTGCACCCTCAGCAAATTCACAGATGACACCAAGCTGAGTGCTGCTGTTGAAGCACCTGAAGGATGGGACACCATCCAGAGGGACCTGGACAAATTCAAGAAGTGGGCCCATGGNTGCCCCTCTGCTCTGCTCTGGTGAGACCCCACCTGCAGTGCTGCATCCAGCTCTGGGGTGCCAGCACAGGAAGGACATGGACCTGCTGGAGTGAGTCCAGAGGAGGCCACCAAGATGGTTGCAGGGATGGAGCACCTCTCCTATGATGAAAGGCTGAGAGAATTGGAATTGTTCAGCCTGGAAAAGAGAAGGCTTTGGGGTGACCTAACTGTGGCCTTCCAGTACCTGGAAGGGAGCCTACAAGGAAGATGGAGAGAGACTTTGTACAAGGGCAAGGTGACAGGGCAAGAGGGAATGACCTCAGACTAAAAGAGAGTGGGCTTAGATTAGATATTAGGAAATAATTATGTACTATAAGAGTGGTGAGGTACTGCAACACATTGCCCAAAGAAATGGTGGGTGCCCCATCTCTGGAAGCGTTCAAGGCCAGGTTGGATGCAGCTCTGAGCAACCTGGTGTAGTGGAAGGTGTCCCTGCCTGTGGCATGGGGTTTGGAATGAGATGATATTTAAGGTCACTTCCAACCCAGGCCATTCTAGGACTCCATGATTATCTAGTTTTGCTCATCTGAGCTGAAGCTCAGAAAACAATAGAGAAAACAAGAGAAGATGCTACTAGGGTTGAAACTGCTGTTTCAAAACATCTGCTGTTCTCAGTTTTTCTTCACTTCTGCTTCCCACCCCTTTCATTCCAGAATCTCTTGATGAAACAGAAGTAAAATCCACTGGTCTGCAATTCAGAAAGTAGTCTTTAAACTTTCAAGCATGGTAGACATTTTCACCTGTATTTTCCATGCACAAAAACTGCAATGGAAAAATATCAGAGCAAAATTAGCAGTGTGTGCCTGAAGGTCCCTTTGAAAAAAATGGATCCCTTTAAAACTATATTTCACCCTTACTCCTAAATAACTGGTTGATGTTCCAGGTGAATTTCTGCAGCAATTTGCAGTTCTACTTTTTCAATTATCCATTTTTCCCCTATTGAGATCTTATTCATTTCCATTTACTTCTGCAAAGTCTTTTTTCCTGTTCGCAGTGCCATTATGCCTTTCCCGACTATTTCTTTGAAATTAAGTGCTTGGTTCTTTATCTTTTCATCATTAATTACTGATGTCTTTTTGACCTCTGCTTTGTAAGCGACCGTGTCATATTTCTATTTCTATATTTTAGGCTTGTTTAAGATATTTTTTTTCTTTAACGACCTGCTCTGAATAGCTTTGTTCTTGTTTTTCAGTCATTTCCCAGAATGGCCACACAGCCGAACCTTTGCCCTCCCCTCTTGTTTTTCATCTTGTCTCTACTCTATCAATGGCCTAGTTAAAAATGTATTTTACAGCTTTCTGAGGCCAAACCTCACTCCGTTTTTATAATTATGCTGATTATAATCTCAAAAACCTTTTTCTATGACTGTCCACCAGTTAGAACCTCTATTCTGAGGGCCAGATGTAGTTGAGTGTGAACAGAAGCGGGCGCCGCTTTTAGACTTGGGGTTTGGTTTAGAAGAACATGAACAGAAGCCATGAATGTTGGATGAGTGAAATGTTAGTTTAAATGTTACTTCTTCCTGTGTAAAGGTTGTGAACTTTTTTTTTGTCAAGCTCTTCAGTGAGATGGGTGATACTTTGGTACTTCAGGAAGACTCAAACCTGTCGTTAGGTATCAAAATTATTTCTTGGACTGGTTCCACATATACCATTTCACCATGCCTTATAGTGGCATTTTCATTTGCTTCTTCCTTCTTAATCATTCTCCAAGGGTTTTTTTTTTTGTTTTAGAATTGAAAATATTCGAATAGTTCATAAATTATTTTCCTGTCTTTGCCAAATCTCCCATTAGCATCAGCAGAATCTCATTTAGCAGGCAAGGTTAGACTCCACCATCTCCTCTCAGTATTCCTTTCTCGAGGAGTGATGGCTAGGAAGGAAGGCCATCTGTTTTTTTCAAGACTGTGAGAGTACTGGGCCTTGTTGCTGACATATATGTAATATATGTATAAAGGGAGACATGATACATGCAGGCATTTGCTGTCATTTTGTTCTTTTAAATAAATAACTGAGTATAATGAGTCTCAGGCACAGAATGAATATAATGAACCTCCAAAAAAGATGTTGTCTGAGAGCAATATTTACCACTGAGGAAGAGATTGTTACAGAAACGAGAATTGTTTAGACGTTAGTGGGTGAGGTAAGAATCTATTAAAGGAATTAAAAGCAAAGATGACTCATCACACATTTCTGCTTATTTGTAAGAGACACATGAAAGGCAGGGATTTCAAAATATTTGTATTAGAAAAACGTCAATAACAAAGCCCCCTGATTTAATTTTTCAGTCTCACGGGCTTCAAAAGAAGATGTGACTTTTCCACATTTGCCTTGAAAAACACAGAGCACTGGAAACTAGAACAGGCTTGCTTTGCTTTGCTACATTTCATTTTTAGACTGGTCACCTATAGGTGATACTTACACAATTTTTTTTCTCTGCAAAAATCTAGAAACTGTTTTTGTTGCTTTGAGTGTCAGGTTTCTAATATGTCTCAAAGGGGAAAGTGCTTCTCCTGCTGCTGTGCCGAGGCTCCTGCGGCTTGCTGAGGAAAGCCTTCCTCACCTCCTGCTCACCACTCGCTCCCGGAGACACTCCCCTTCTCCAGCCAACCCACTGCTCTCCCTGCTAAGGAAATCCAGCTGGAAGAGAGATCTAGGGAGTCAATCAGCTCTCCGTGTTTTGCTTTCCCTGTCATGGGCAGGAGACCCTTGCAATGGGTTAGTGTAATGATTTAAGCACAATACAACAGGGCCGGGCTTTTATGAGGTTATGTGGGTACTGGAGCAAAGTCTCACAGCACAGCTGTGGTAGAAAATTTGCCTTAAAGTGTTTTTTATAGCAGGATACAGAGAATAGAATAGAATAGAATAGAATAGAATAGAATAGAATAGAATAGAATAGAATAGAATGTAACATAACATAAAATATAATATAGTATAATATACTAAAAGTACAGAATTTTTATGGATACCTTTGCTATAGGAGGATAATAGACAACACAACAACAAAAGCAAGAAAGAGAGAAAGAAATGAAAGCAGAGGAGAATGTGTACATAAAGAAGCAAGCTGTTGGCCAGTGCAGTGACTATGTTGGGGAAAAAAAGGAGTTACAGTTTAGCAAGTCTCAATCCCTTTCATTGTACCACTTAAGTTTTGCTGAACAATATTATTTCAGATGTCTCCTACAAATCCATCATCTGTTAAAACAGCCCTTGAAAAGGAACTGGCTAGTACGAGCTCCTGCTAATTTTAACAGGGCAGTCAGTAAAATCCTGATGTGATGCAAAGTGGCAATAATTTGCCTAGCGCGGGAGAGGTACCTCAAGGACTAAACACACTTGTAAGGCTGTGTAGCAGCTGGGAAAGAGGGAGCCAGGAAGGAGAGGGAAGAGTGTGACCTGGATGTTCCCCAGGTGAGATGGAGCCACCTGACTGAGCACTGCTGGGGAGAGTGGCAACACTGCTGCAGTGCTGCTGCTCCTCTCCTCTCCTCAGTTCCTGACTTGGCAGAGCCCAGTGAAACCGGGTGACAATGGGCAGAACCCTGCAGCTCTCTGACTTGGATGAGAAGTGCCACACATCCGGGAAAATTAAGCTGTGCTGAGCTCAGGGCCGCAGGGTCAGTGTCAAACTCCTGCCAGACTTCTCCAGTCTGCCCCATGGGCTCATTCCTGAGGAGGAGAAGGGTAGGCAGGGGGAGAGAGGACAAAAGGGGCAAGAAGGTTCTGAGATCTCACATCCTTCTTCGAAAGATGCTCTTGGACCTAGCAAGGTCAGCAGAAAGTGAAGGGAGCTACTTCGTGTTGTGGAAGCATCCTTCCCATGCCCTGAAACAGCACCATGTGCTGCATGGGCTGGGTACAGTAGGCACTGAAACAGAAACTGACTTCTGGGGACTTTGCTTTTTAGGAAAAAGTGATTCCTTTCTCAAGTGTAGCTTTATGGGGAAAAAAAAAGAAAGTAATTCTCATTTTGAGAATTAAGAATAACTGTTTATTTTAATGACACTTTTTCTCTTTACTGCATACCACTTAAAAATGCCAAACTGCATTTTTCCTCCCACTTAAAGGTACAATAGGCCGTATAAACATAAACGGGACATAGGAGATTTCATCCCAGGAACCAACTGTTTTCAGGTTCATCGTGCTCTAAGAAAAATGCCTTTATCCTAAGAAATATCACCTAGCCATAGGAGTCACTGCCATGTTTGTTACAACACACAATACTTATTTTATAAGTCCTAACTCTGACATTCTTTATTTAGATTTTCATTTCAGATACAGTTCTGTTTGTGGATCTTTCAACTGAACATACTGTGCTTCTGTTTAACTGTCTATTTATAGTCATAAGAGAAATAAACATATAAAATAAATGCATCTCGATGCATAGCTGTGCAGCAGTACAGATGTTTTATTAATGAAAATGAATCCAGCTTTTTATAAGTCATGGCAGCAATATAATGTATCATTGTTTGCTTCTCTGCTAGATGGTCCCTGCTGTTTTTACATAGAAATTCCTGTAATACTTAAAGGACATCTGGAAGAATTCAGCCAATTAATCGAATTCACGCAGGAGCTAGGCTAATGGCTGTCTGAAAGGCAGATTACATTAAATCAAACTTGCAATATGAATGAAAGTACTTAATCATACATGCAACATTCATTAGACGTGGCACAGCAAGTGTTTTGATTACTTTAATGAAAGATCAGGTAAAGTGCATCAACCGAACAGATTGAAGAGACAGCATGCTTACAAATGTTTGATTATGTTGACTATCAACAGAAACAGTGCCAGTAATTTATATAGCAAAACATATTTGGAGGAGGAGGAGGAGGAGGATGGAGCTGGTGAACTTCGGAGGCAAAGTGAAATTTAGGCCTTGCCTCCAAGCATTTTAATTAATATTTAGGATAGCAAGACTTTAATCAAATGTCACAAAAGAAGCAAAACAAATATAAGTGGAGAATCCTGCATGGCAGCTGCTAGGGATCATTATGTTAGCAGTACTTGGAGCCTGATGTTGGTTTTGAGTCCCCTCTCCTGGCTTTGGAGTAAAGAAGGCTAAGTCCTAAATGGAAAAGATATTTTCAAAACAATGAGATATATGCTCTATGGTTTTGGCTTGGTGCTGCTTTTCCCCTGGGTTCTCCTGGAGACATCCTCCAGTCACCACTGCCCTTGCCTTCTATGCAGGCACTGGCCCCTGGAGAGGAGAGGGAAGCTGAAGAAGAGTTTTGGCTGTGGATCATCCTGAAGCAGTGACGCATTTTCTCTTTTCCTACGTCATCAGCCAGCAGAGCATTTTGTCATTGCCCTCCAGGGTTTCCTATGGGCGTTCACCCACAAAAAAACAAAAGGGGAGAGTCTCCATCCTGACACACCTGCCAAGAGCCAGCGCTGCAACCTCGCCTCTCTGAAGCTTCGTGCACAGTGGGCATTTGGCAGGTCTCAGTTGTGGATGAACAAGGTGGCTGGGCTCAGAAGCTGGAAGTGCCCTGTCAGAAAAGAGCAACAGGTCTCTGGCTCAATGCTGCCTTTCCTTTGCCCTTCTCTGTTACATTTCCTGCAAAGAGATGAATTGCTATTTCCTTTTGGGAGCTATCATCCTCCTTGTTGCTTTTCTGAGATGCAGGCACCCAGCTCAGATGTGGTTTATTTCCTTAATGCAATTTTCCAGCTTGTTTCTTTTGGGTGCTGCTCTGCCCAGCTGTTTCTAGGCAGCTTTCTATGTTGGTTTGCTCATCTTCTCCCACCCCTGACACTGGTTTTCCTTATCAGCATCTCCCATGCTCCATCCACTCCTTTCCAGCTGTTGCTGGCAGTGGTGGCTCCTGCATTGCCATCTGCTTTGCAGTGGCCAGGCCGTACCTGCACCTTATTCCACAAGTCCTGCCATTCCTTTGCATAGGCAAGCAAAGATGCAGTAGCATACTTCTGTCAGGAAGTGCCTCCAGTTCTGGCAGGAAAAGGACCTGGGAATTGGATGTGACCTGAAGAAAATGCAGGGAGAAATAGAGAGGGTATCGTGGAGTAGGGATGGCAGAAAGCCCTGGGGAATTGCCTGTTGCACCTCTGAGTCAGAGGAATTTTATTGAATAAGGGGACCTTAGAACAGGGGCATGAAAAAATTATTGGGGTTGGGGGGGAAAGAAAAAAAGGTAAATATTTTCCTGAGGGCTCAGCTCCCTGCATTACTGCCCTGAAGAACTAGATATGCTCTAGTGCCAGTACAAGAGCAGGACGAAGTGTGACCATAACAAAATTAGGAATTTGTGGCTGTGATTCATCTGGTCCTGATCTCTGCTCTCTGAAAGCCTCCTAGATTGAGTCCTTTTGGGAAATTAGGCAACCAGCATGTTTCTCTGTCCTGCCTAAACTTTACTGGAGGCAGGCATGGAGTTTCCCAGCCCAGCATGCAGCAGAGGCATCCCTCAGAAACTTCGTTTCGCCCACCCTCCTGCTGTTCTGTCTTCTGGTCTCTTCAGTTGTTGCTCTCTTTGCCTACAGAACCGTGCACCTGTCTGCACACACACCTGCACCGAGCGCAGCTGGACTCAGCCTCCCTGAAAGCCACTGCTGATAGCCACGTAATTAATAACCATGGCTTTCTGGACTAGAAGATCTTTTTTTCAATGAGTTGCAACATATAATGATGCTTGTAGGGAACAGACTGCTGAGCATCTCATGCCAAAGGAAGCCAAATATTCCTATTTATAACACGGGATCAAGTAACTCCATTGCAGGGAAATTTGGCAAATGGCGAGTGGCTTCAGCCTGTGGGGTATGAGCTGAAATGAGCTGAAATCTATAATGAAGTAACAAAAGTCATAATGGTCCCATCGAGTCTCCTGTAACTTTTGTAAGTGTGAGATCGTCAATCAGCTCCCCAGAGAGGACCTGGTTGCCCTGAAATGGGCTAATGCAGATGGAGGTGGGGAAGAACCAAAATATGAGATTGCTCCTTTGGCCCTTACGCAGCTGCTCACTTACGGAGCAGGGACAGGAGCCATGGCACCACTGTCCTCCCAGTATCACCATAGTGATGGGTGATGTGATGTGACCAGTTCACAGCATCACTTCATTTGTGGAAAAAAAGGAAGGTTAAATGTTTTCGTAGTGTCTGCAAAACCCTTCAAATCCCTCTAACCCAAGTACCTTCACAGAACAGTGTTTTCTACCTTCCCTTACAGAAAGGTTTTTGTTAATATTTGAGCAATGAAGAAAACATAGCAGCTGTTTGCATCATTTTCCTCTTGAAGCAGATTGTCCTCAGGTAAAACAAAACACAATTAAGATACTAGCGAGGTCAGTTATATTAGACAATCCATACCCTCATAATGCAGATACTTCCTTCAGTGTCTGTCACCAGCATCAAATCCCCAACCACAGCAAGATAATTGGCAGCCTTGTTCTAGGGGGAAGATGAAATGGCTTGTGTTGCCACCAAAACCAGCCTGGATTTTGTTTAAGTGCTGGAGCCTGGGGGTGGGATCGCTCATGTAGCTATATTGCTGGAGAGTCATGTATCAAGGACAGGCTTCTGAGGCATCTTCTGTCTCCCTCCTATTTACTGCTCCATTAATTACAAACCAGATGTCAGGGCAAGATTTAAAAGTCAACTTTATTTGAAATCCTGCAATATAAAAAACTCAACCACAACGATTTTTTTTTTGTGGTGGGGAGGGGAAACATGAAGGAGAGAAATGCTCTTTAATCCTTTGCTTATAGTTCTTTTCTATTTTATTTTTAACTCTTATTTTTTTAAAGTTGTGGTTATTTTTTTCTTTTACTAAGTGGCAAAAGGCATTTCTCTTTTTCTTTCTGTCAGCTCAGCCCCCAGAAGAGTTTTTAGGGTTTTCTCTGAGAACCAGACCTCACTCAAGACCTTCTCTCTGCCAGTTGGCATTTCTGTCATACATTCCTCTTGCTGTTTATGCCCCAAGACTGTTCAGAAACATAAATGCAGCTGCCCCACTGGCTTGACATTGTGTTATTCGTGGACCGTGGAGGTGTAGACCTCGTCTTCAGTGTCTGCACAGGCTTCCAGGTGTGCTGGAGCTGCTGGAGACATGGCTGGGGCTGAAAGCAATGGGATCCCTGCCTCACAGCCAGAGAGGTCAGTCCCCAGACAGCTAGGATGTACAAGGACCTGGGTGATGAGCTTCTGGTGCCAAACTCTGGAGCACCCTGGGCAATCAGATGGAGCATCCTCCAGAGTCACACAATCATGGAATCGATTAGGTTGAAAAAGACCTTTAAGACTTCAACCATTAACCCAGCACTGACAAGCCCACCACTAAACCATGTCCCTAAAAGAAGGCACCAACAGGGAAAGGTATCTAGAGGAATCTGAAGATTGTCCTCAAGTTTGGAAGATCCCCAAGAGGTTGGCCCAGCCATCAGTGAATCTGATTGCTGAATCTTGACAAGGCTTGAATGGGTCCCTCAGACTTATTTCAGCAGCAAAGTTATGAACAAGGTAAAAGTCCCTTCTTACAAGATGAGAAGCTTGGGCAGAAAGGGAGGCAGAACAGTGCTGTACTACTCTTGTTTCCATTCCCTAGCGCACCAACATTCAGCCTCAACCAGAGAGGAGGGAATGGACTGAGGAAGCAAAGGATGTAAGAGGAGGAACTTGTTCCTCTTGTTTTCAGCCTGCCAGTTCCCCGCAAGCTATTGCATTTTTCCACTAGAAGTTTGATTTCCTATTTACTGTGGGATTAACCCTTTGGTTAATCTCAGGTCATATAAGGATGACTCTCGTGTAAGCAGCCAACATGCTTAATCAAGGCAAGATTTCAGCAGACTGTAGAGAACACAGTGTAAGGACAGAAGCAATAACATCATTCAGCTCCTTGCTTAGAAAAGCTTTGACCTTAAATAAAGTTCCCCTGTTGTATCATGTCCAGGAGGGTGAGGTGCTGCACTCTCAGCTGCGTGATGGGACTAATGGAATGTAATAAGACAGAGAAAAAAAAAAATGCAGCAAATTTACAGAGGATTTGGGGGTGTGTCCACAAAATTGTTAATTATTCTTATAAAATACCTGAATTTTCTAATTGTAAAATTTCTGGTAGGAGTAAAGGATGATGGCAAGAAGATAAACCCATGTAACAGTTTGGAAAGCTTAAAAGCTGTGAGAGTCGGGTGTAATGCCAGTCACTACGGTTACATTCTCTTGTAAATGTGGGAGGGAGGGGAAATTATCTGTAATCACAGAATAATGACCCTTCCGAGTGGGAGCCAGGGCACTGGCAGTTTGTACTGGGGCAGAGACAGCCTGGGAAAACCAGTATGTTTATTGAGAGAAATGAGTCACCAGGTGGCTGAACCGACTTGAATCCACCAATTTTGCTGGTGTTTTTGTCAGACATCTGCGGGCACTGGCACATGCTGCAGCAAGACCAAGGATGGAATGATGGGTTCTACAGCTGGGTCCCACCTTAGAAACTGATCATAAACTGGAGGCAAGTTTAGAAAGCTACAAGAGGGCTGTGCTGGAGGGCACTGTGAGCAAGGGGGAGGCACAGACGGGCACCAAATCACAGGGAAGAGCCAAGAAGCACAGCAGGAGGGACAGCAGCTGGGGAGATGGAGCAGCAATTCCACATCTGTGACTGTAGGCTACTCCTCAAGCCTTCCCATGATGTCTGGGCCACGTCAGATGATGACACTGGGGGCCTGGAGAAACTCCCTGATGCAACTTCAGCCTACAGCTTTTACTGGAAAAATGTTTGGAATTTCAGTAAGCACTCAATACACCTGCTTTCCAACTGGCGCTCTACCTCCCGCTACTCCTGTGCAGGAAAAGGCATTGTTGGATTCCTCACCTCTTAGGACTGGGAACTGAACTGGACATTCTAGAACTGGACATTTCTACCACAGACTATTTTTGCAATGTGACAAAAGCAAATGAAACATTAATGGGAACACAAGGGGAAACGGAAAGAACTATTTACATATCGCTTGGAGGAACAGTTGATCTGTAACGAGAGATCCAGTTACTCAGTGAAAAATGTAGCTGGGAGGTCCAGCTACAAAGGTAAAAAATGTTGGGCAAAAATCAAGCAGCCAGTCAGTGGAGTGACCTAACTGCATGAAAGCATGGCTCATTGGTCCCAATTACAGTGGTTTGTCCTAACAAAAGGTGATCTCTAGCCTGCAGAGTCTATAATCTAATCTGAGATTCAGTGCAACCATGAAAATGGAGGAAAATGGGAGAGTAATGTAAAACATGATTAAGACTTTGCTAACCAAATATAATCAGAGCACTTACACAGAGAAGTGGTTGAGTGTTTTGAGCAGGTGGGGCGAGTTCTAGTCTTGCATGAGGGCTTCATACCTTTCTTCCACTTCTGGAAAGCCCCTCGAACCAGAGGTGCTGTCTCCCTTTCTCCTGGTGCTCTCTGCTTCCTCCGGCTAGGCGATGTTTCCAGCAGGGTGAGTCCGACCGCCCTACCGTGGGCAAGGGCTGTCTGTCCCTGGGCAGGAATGGAGCGAGCTTTTAGCGCGGTCATTTCCAATGGCACGCCATCTCGTGTGTACTGCGGGCAGCAGGTCTGCGGGCGGGACAGCACCGTCCTGCCCCCAAACCCTGGCTCGGGTTCATGGGCGGTCCAACGGGAGATGCTGATACAGCGCGGTGGGGCCGGAGGGGCTGCTGAGACCCCGCTGCCAGTGCGCCTCATTCCCGTGCTTTGGCAAACACGACTCCAGCCGTGCTCCAGGGGCGCACCAGCTGTCACCAGGCTCATGGCACTCGCGAACGGGCCGGGAGTTGCATCGGGGCGGGGTGGGGGGAGGTTCGGGCGCTTCTGCAGTTTGCTGTACCACACCTCAGTCTTGCCTCCCCTGGGCTCGGGAGGCTGCCCGCGGGTGAGGCTGCCGAGGGATCAGTCATGGCCACTACGCAGAGCCGTGATTTAGCATTTTATGCGGCGGTGGCAGCCCTGATCTTGCATTGGGAGCTCACCGCAATACCGGAGCTTTCTGGCTACTTCTGGGAAAACTCCTGATGTGGCTCGCAGAAGGACGGAGCCAGTTCCCAGCTCTGGCTCCCTTCAGCGGAAGGGCGTGCGGGGCGGTCCGTGCGGCCCCGGGGCGGATGAAGGCACCGGCACGAACACCCACGACAGACGCTCCTGCCCGAGCCCTGTCCGGCGCCTCGGCCGACGGGCAGCGCCCGTGACCCAGCTCGGGGTCTCTCCCATCTCGGAGCCATTCCCGGCCCCACACCTCACTCAGTCCCGCAGGGCGCCGTGGGGCGCACTCCCCGAGACACACCGCCCGTTCCCGCAGCCCGAGCGCGGCCGCCCCGGCGGCGGGACCCCGGCCCGCTCCGGCCGCC
>VXAZ01000687.1:1380587-1520159 GCA_013399875.1 Gymnorhina tibicen | reverse complement strand
ACCCCGGCCGCCCCGGGCTCCGGCCCCGGCCCCGGCCTAGCTCACGGCGGCGCTCCCGGTCCAGGCGGCGGCCCCGGCGGGGAGGCGTTCGCCTGCCCTTGCTGCCAAAAGCGGTTCCGGCGGCAGGCTTACCTCCGCAAGCACCTGGGCACCCACGGGGCAGCGCGGCCTGCCGCCTTCGGCCCGCCGGAGCGCGGGCCCCTCACCTTCGCCTGCCACCTCTGCGGCGCCCGCTTCCCCTCGGCGGACATCAGGGACAAGCACCGGCTGTGGCACGCCGTGCGGGAGGAGCTGCTGCTGCCGCCGCCGCCGCCCGCCGGGGTGCCCGAGAGCGGCGCGGCGGGTGGGGAGCGGCAGGGGTTCCCCCGCAAGCACTGCCCCGCCACCTTCTTCAGCGCGCCCGGGCTGGCGCGGCACGCCAGCAAGTGCCACCCGCCGGAGAGCAGGCAGGTCCTGCTGCTCCAGGTGCCCGTCCGGCCGGGCTGCTAGGCCCGCGGCCGCCTCGGTGGGACTGCTCCGAGAGCCCGGGCTAGCCGAGCGAGCCCTGGCCACGCTGTAATTCCTATGGAAAGTCGCGGCTCTCACGGCTACGACGTCGGAGGAGCCGCCCGATGACTCCCGCCCGCCTTCCCCGGCCGGTGGGTAGCCACGCGCGCCCGCGCCGGCACGGCCGTGTGTTCAGCCCACGGGCGGCACTGCCGGCAGCGATCTCGCCGAGCCCGGCGATGGAGGGAGCGCCGCGCAGCCCCACAGCCACCGGGGCGGCCGGGGGACGGGGGGCGGCCGCCGGCACGGTCCCGGGCTGGCGGCAGCAGGCGGGGAGCCCCGCCAGCGTCTGCCGGGAGGCGGGCAATGCCGAGGCGTCGGGTGGCGGCCCACCGCCAGTACATCTTCCGTAGCGACGGATAGAAGTACAGCTGTATATAGCGTATCTAAAGAGAGGAATTATTTTTCGTGAGAAAAGGAGCCTGATCTAGTGACCTTGTTTTAATAGCCTTAGCCCCCGAGCTTCAACATTCGTGAGGTGTTTTGTTTGCTGTAGTCTGTACTAAGATAGCCGAGAAGGTAAATGTTCATATTAAGTCAGTGTCAAGTCATATAATAGCTAGCAAAACGTATGGGAAATTAATCGTGCTGTCTGCTTAATTGAAATACGAGGTGTTGATCTTCTATGGTTAAGTACGCATCTCCTGCTTACTCTGTGTCTCTGTACTCTAGCAACCGTGCGGTAGGCAAAACACACATCTCTGGCAGCTGGCCGTTCCAAAAGCTGCTCCGCTCCGTTAGCAGCTTGTCAGTGCGGCACCAACAGTAGCCAGAAGGGCAGTTCCGTCTCACCAGGCTGGGCAGCGTGTGGCCCTGCCAGCCCCTGCATCGCAGGCAGGCGAAAAGGACCCTGTGTGCGGCTCGCCTTTTCAGCCGGCCTCCGACCCCTCTCCCCTGTGAGCTGCGCTTTCGATATGAGCTCCTCCGAGTCTTGTGAACAGCTGAAATTAGGACATGAAGCAGTCTTTAGACGTGTTGCTAAAGCGCAGGTGACAGGCTACGTTCCTTCTCCCTAACGACACCTACCTTTAGCAAAGCAACCCGCGGTGTATATTCCCCTGGCTTTGACAGTGCTCCGGCCAAATGCTTTGAAATGCTGTTGAATTTACCAGCTACTGACACCTCAGCCAGTATTTATTTGTTTATTTATTTACTTATTTAATTTTTCCATGAGTGCTTGTTTCTAAATGTGATAGCAGATGAGGCTAAAAATAAGGGCGAGAAAATTCAATAAAAAAATTAAAACTCATGCCTTTCTTGAATTCAGCAGGGCAAAATGGGTCAGCTGGTGATTTCTGAAGAACCAAATCGATCCCAGTTGTAGTCTTTGTTCTAACACTCTCTCAAATGAGCATGCAAAATATTTCAATCTCTTGATTAGCATCATCCAAAGCAATTATTTCTGTAGTTTTGTATTTTGCTACACACAACAAAAGATGTATCATGCCCAAAGGCTGCAAGCAAGCGATAAGTGTTTTATGTTAAATGTGCTTCACAGACTTTGTCATTTTAGTTCTAGAACCTGGACAAATGAATTAATACAATATAACCTAATGCAGCCAAGATTTGCTTTCCAGCAAAGGAGGATAAACTTGCAACTCACTAATATGCCAAAAATAAAGCATGTTATTTTAAGTTGTGCATTTTTTCGTCGTTTGTTGGCAACAGAGACGTAGGTAAAAATGCCTGCTTATGCAATTAAATGAGTTTGCCCCTGGAGAAAGTCACTATGTTTTTTTTTTAAATCATGGTTCCTCTTTCTCCCCTTGTGTAGTCCAAGATGAAGGGCTCCAGACCACACAAACGTGATGATTATTAACTGCTCCTACAATTAGCACTTGAACAACCAGCCTGCAGGAGGGAACGGCCTATGCTTTGTATTACGTGCCGAGCTACATGCTAGATCTGGGGCAAAGTTTTCAGTTGGGCATTCTTGTGAAATTGTGTGTACTTTTTAATAAAAATGAAAACTAAGCTATGTATTGCATTTAACTGCTCCATGGGCACGTAATACACAATTCTTCTGTAAACTGGACTAAGAATCTAATCAGTGAGGTGAATGACTAATATACAAAAGGTGGTAAGAATAATTTTATTGGATTATTAAATAGCATGTCTTCTCTTCAACCATTACAAATTTGTAGGTACTACATGAATGACAATACATAATTTCTTTTTTATTGTTGCCCATATGATATATTTACACATGCAGTTAGTACCAATGCCATGCTACATTTTGTTAACAGCATTTTGTTGTTTACTAGACTCAAAACGTGAGCATTTCATTTTCTGTAGGAAAATACCTCTGGGTGGGTGGAACTCGTGTACTAATCTGCGCTCAGAAGGTTAAAATTATTAGCATTTCAGGCCAGGCTCCCGGCGCATGTTCCCTTTTCTTCCCTAGTACCCATCATCACAGCAATGAATTTCTATCAGGAAAGTGTTTGTTTTTAATTTTTTTTAATGTAAGAAAAAAGAATATACATCTAGATGGAGCAGCCTAATGATAACGGCTAAAACTCATGAAACTCAATGGCATTTACTATCGACACCACTTGGAAAAGCAAACATTATAAAAATATTTGGAAGCCAAGCATAAGAAGAATTTCAGCACAGTGATTTTTTTTCTGGCATAGATTATCTGCAGAATTATGAAATGATACATTGCTTTATGATGAAAGAGTTGGTGCTATGAGCAAATTATTTCATTTGGATTCTGTAATGCTTGAAAGGCCATTGAACTATTTTATTCTCAACATAAATAATCTGTACACATCTTGTGCATTAACATTGTGACATCTGACAAAGACTTTACAAATGCAACTTCAATTTAAAATTGTACATTCATTTTCAAATTGTACATATTTCTTTCTTTCTTACAGAGAAAATTGCAATGGGGCACAATAAATATAGTGTAATCCAGCTGCAGTCTCCAATTCCATATTGACTCAAGATCAACCAGAGTTAAAACCCGAAGTTAATCATCCATAATCATCCAAGAAGGTAAAAGGTGCAGGGTACAAACTGCACTGAAAAGAAAAAAAAAAGGCAGACTGGAGTTTGATAAAAAAACCAAAGCTAAAATATTAAAGTAAAATTCCAGTGTCACTGTTTAAAATAAACATACAGAAAAGGAGTATGCAGGGCATGGGCGCACACACACGACAGACATTATCCTTGAATGAAAGGTGTGAGCAGTAAAAAAAACCAAAACGCGGTGAGTCGCTGCGGGGAGGGTGGCCAGTTGCTGTTCACTAGAAAGCTGCAGGCATCTTGCCACTTAGGACTTGTTGGCTGAGCCAGAGGAGCGGCGCAGTTTCATGGACATGCGGCTCTTGCTAGTCCGAGGAGACATTGGAGAGGCTAAGTCTGTTCCATCCACCTGTGCTGTTGCTGCTGCTGGAGTTTCTCCCGGCTGAGTCTCTGGGCAGAAGCCTGCAGAGGACAGCAAGAACCAGACGGGTCAGTGCCGCCTTCTGCACTTGCAGCACAGGAACTCTTAGCAAGGGGCAGAGAGGAATTTCAGTGCTGCTGTCACTGCCACAGCATCTCCTAGCCCTTTACCGGCTGTGGGTGATAGTACTGCTCATGGAATTAGCAACTGCCAGAAATCCACCCCTAGAGAAAAGATGATTCCAGAAACCACTGAGCTATGGGACTGCAGAACCCCCTCGCTCTGAGCAATTGAGGCAGCACTGAAGAGGGCAACGTTCTCCTGCTAACCAGGAAAACAAACAGCTCTGGTTCCCTTGCAGGGATGGGGAATCATTAGTCAAACCACAACCCAGAAGAATCCAGTCTTTAATGAGAACATGAAGGTTAACAGCTCATTGCACATGAAGGGAGCTCTAGGAATGCTGCTGAAGAGGTGGAGTGAATTGGGGGCCAACTGAGAGAGCAAAACATCTTCTCCCATCCCAACTTTAGTTGGTGCTTCAAAAGGCAAATTCCTACAGGGCCCACAAGGCAGAAGCTTGAACAGATTGTACTAACTGGATGCACTATATGTTAACGTTTCTTTGTAAAAGGAACAAGATGAATTTGAGACAATGATATGTAATTCATTAGCCCAGTGAACTACACTCCAGTGGCCCCAGAGTCCTCATTGCAAGGGGACAAGGCTCTTTCCTACAAACAGCCTGTCTCCGTATCTTCTTCCATAGAGGTACAAAAGGAAAAGGAGAAAATATGAAATCAAAATTACATTCTCCTTCCCATGATACAGAAAATTAATACTATGCACTCCCATCCATAAAACTAAACTGCATTTTCATTAGCCATTTACAGAGACTGACAGTGTGACTGAACTCAACTACCTCAGTTGCCTCTGAAGGCAACCCATATAAATTAGAGACAGAAGCCTCGTCCTGCAGGTGTCAATGGGGAAACCCCTGCAGACTGCAATAAGCCAGAAATCACTTGCTATTTCTTCCACATCATGAAATTACTAGTAATTTTTAAAAATAATAATGCAATAATCAGAACTGAAGATCTCTCTGCCTCAGTATACATTTCACATATAAAGAGTCCAAAAATCATTCAAAACTGGTCATGAATTATTTTGAAAGATTCCTCTAAAATCAAATGAGGTCATAAGGTACGAAGTTTAGGAGCAAATTTAAAAGATTGTCATAAACCTGTGGTATTTAGCAACCTGGCTGTTCTCCTTGCCTGGTCCCTCACCTGCCTGCTCCAGAGCAACAGCACGGTACTTTCTATCTTCCAACTGACATGACCCATCAGAGTGACACGGGAGAGAAAGGGCTGTTATTTGTTCCCCAGCTGCTGACAGTAATTTTGTTCATGAACTAGGTACTTCCCTGCCAAAAAATCTGGAAAAGCATGATAATGCCTGACTCACTGTGCCTTATAGAAAAAGGCAGGCAGGGAAACATGCATTCGCATTTTCTGAAATTCTATCTTGTTCTGATTTTACAAGAAATTAAAGCATTTCAAATGGTGGAAATTAGAGAATAGAAAATAACCATTGTTGTTTTGCACAGCATACCATTCACAGCTAGCGTGAAAGACCTTCCGTTTCAAGCCTTTGCCCTTTACCTTGATGTGGCCAATGCTTTCTAGTGGAGGTTTTGGAAGGAGAAGAAATATCACAGCATTTCTTTCTTTGTTGAGAATGAAGAAGTGATGAGGAAGGAGGAGTGGAAAGAAGTGAGGAAGGGGGAGGAGAAAAGATAAAAGATAACAGGTGTGAGACATGAGACACGAACCGCAGAGATTGAAGGGTATTAACAGATGAGCACAGAAAACGGAATTTCGAATTTCATTATGCAATTGCTGCTCATGCTACAGGTTAAAGAGAGTGATGAGTTAGTTATGTGCAATGAAGCAACAGCTCTGAAATCCGGCATCATACTTACCAACTAAGCATTACAAGAAAAAAAAGGAAAGGAGAGAGAAAGAAAAGAATTCTATAACATTATCCAGATCCAGCAGCCTTATTAATAGCAACTGAGATACATCCTAAACACTATCTGAAATGCTTGCTTAACATCTGTGAAAACAGCTAAATACTCACACATATACACACAACTGAGAAGGAAAAACAAATGGCAACTTGATATATGGCTTCTGCTCCCCAGCTGTTTCATGTTACACATCAAATACGTTAAAATTATAGCCAGTCTTAACATGAGACTCCTGAAATCACGTAAAGAAGAAAAAGCAGCTAGTTTTAAGCTAGTCTGCAGTTAGTCTGCATTGAAGGGTTAAACCCTAGTGTGAAATTTTATCATGGGTTGTTGAATAAAGAAAACCTCAGTCTGCCCCATTATTTAAATTAAAGTATTATTCCAGTCATAGCTTAAAATTTTGTTTCAGATTCCTGCAGGCAAAACCACAAATTCACATTTAACCACACTTTTTAAAAAGAAACTTAGAGCCATTGAAGAACAGAAGTCATGTAAAGTGATTTTCACATCTGAACATACCACACCAGAAGAGTGAAGAATAACAGCACTTAAAATACATTTGAAGTCTGACAGAAATTAACAGATTAATTAATAACTAAATTTCTTTGGATTTTAGATAAGCATATATATATACATACGCTCATACACACATGTGGATATTAAATATGGTATATAAAAATTTTGCAGGTTTTGCTTCCCCTTCAGAGCTTTAAAATTTTTAGTATAAAATGCTATTATCTTTATCTCTCTCCACAATTGCCCTGGTTCTGGTCAGGACAGGGTTAATTTTTGCAGTAGCCAGGAGCAGGTATGGCTAGGACCTGGAGGTTATTCTATACCACCTTGTGTCACTTTCTGGGGAAGGGCTCACTTCCGGGTCAGTGTAGTGTGGTGGAGGGAGTAGTTGGGTATTATTGGGAGGGGTGTTCACCTCCTATATCAAACTGTTCACCTCTTTCTTGTACCCTCTGTCATTAGCACTGTTGTATGTCTTCTTATCTCATTGCTGTTTCCAGTAAAAATTGTTCTTATCTCTTGAGCTTCACCTTTTTTGCCTCCAATTCTCTCCAGCCTGCTGAGGGGAAGGGGAGTGGGAGTGATGGAGCAGCACATGGTTTGGAGTGGTTTAAGTGGGAACACTGAATTGGAGAATACCATTCCTAAAACACAACAGCCTTCTTTGGTGCCCAGTGTGAGGCACGAAGGGTTGAGATAACAACAGATCTGCCCACAGTGAGTAGAAAACAAATTTGATCTAATCTGATCTGCTTTGTTGTATTAGGTCCAGATCTACTGGTCACAATGTTGCTTGCTCTGCTCATGTGGGTGTGGTACCTGCACTATGTGCTCATAATCGTGCTCTTTTTCAGAGCAGGGAGAGGGATCGGGATTGCTTTGTTGCTGTGCTATGGGGTATCAGTTTATGACACGGTAAGATAAAGGGCAATGAGGGTCATTTGGGATGTGTATTCAGTTTTGCTCTCCTATCCTTGCTCAGGCACTAGCTCTGGGAGTCCATTAACAATCACACCCAGTCTGTGGGAAGAACAGGGGGATGACTTTCCCCAGCTTTTCACCTCCTTTTCCTCCTTCAGACCTGTTAAAGCAGCTTCTGAGAATTTTGAATTCCTGCTGGATGTTAAGGAAAGCATGTTCTTGTTGCTAAGTCTGCCATGTCTCCTCAGTGCACCACCTCAGTCTACACCATGTTTAGAGTCAGGACAGAGATTTCTAGGGAGGTCATTCAGAGATCTGCCCTGAGGCTGGATAGGCATGAGTGGCATGGAAGTTGGAGAAAATGGTCCAGTTTTGGGGAAAATTCTTTGCTCCAATGTTTTGGCAGTTCACCTACATGACCCTGATAAAGTGACAGAATATATGCAAGGAGAATGTTGTGGCAGCTCCAAAGAGGAGCAATACAGAAGAAGAAGTGTGTGCATCTACATGATGTACTTTTACAGCCAACTTCTCTACCCAGGCAGTGATGTCTTGCCACAGTTCAGTGGCCCAGATGGTTTCCCTCTGCACTGCCAATCGCTCTTTTTCCATTGTTCTAGCCACCTCACAGAGCATTTGCCACCATCCACGAGTCAGTGCAGAGGTAGAATGCTAGCCATTCCTCTCATTCAGTGACATCTGAAGCCAACTGGATGGCTTTCAGCTCTGCACCCTGACTTGATCCACCTTGTCCCTCAATAGCTTCTGTGACTCACCACGTAGGACTCCATACATCACCCTTCCATTTTCAATGTATCTCTACAAAATGCTAGGAACCATCAGTGAAGAGAGCATATCCTCTTTCATTTTCTGGTAGCTGATTATATGGGGGGGTTGGAGTTGGGCTACTGAACATCGCAATAATGGACAGGTGGATCAGGCTGCCAAGATTAAAGTGTCTCAGGTGGATCTGGACTGGCAACATAAGGGTGAATTATTTCTGACTCGGTGGGCCTGTAACACCTCAGGTCACAGGCTTTTGATTGAGGGGTGGACACTATATACCAGGTTATCCATAACCGTGAAACACGCACTGCAGTCAGCCATGCTAAACGGGTAAAGCCTCTTTGGTGTGGTGGACGATGGCTGAAATATACATGTGATGAGGCCTGGCAGATTGATTACATCATACTCCCACAAATCTGCCTAGTCAAGCGCTGTGTGCTGGCAATGGTGGAGACAACCACTGGATGGCTGGAGATGCACCCTGTGCCTCACATCACTGCCCAGAACACCATCCTTGAAAAACAGCTCATGTGGTGACACAGCACCCCCGAAAGAATTGAGTTGGACATTTCAAAAACATCCTCATCAACACCTGGGCCAGCATGATATTGAGTGGGTGCATCACATTCCGTACCCTGCACCAGTCTCTGGGAAAATGGAACAGTACAACGGACTGTTAAAAACCACACTGAAAGCAATGAGTGGTGGGACCTTCCAGCACTGGGAATTACATTTAGCACAGGCCCCCTGGTTAGTTAACACTAGAGGATCTACCTTGCTGGCCCTGCCAAATCAAAACCTCCCTGTACTGTAGAAGGATATGAAGTCGCTGTGGAGCACATGAGAAATGTGTTAGGGAAGACAGTTTGGATTAGTCCTGCCTCAAGCAAAGGGAAACCCAATGTGTACCTCCAGGGAGTTTGATTTTTGGGTTAGAACAGTCTGTAATATTGAATTGTATAGAAGTGGTTGCTGAATGACACTGTCACCATATGCCAGAACTACCACGGACAATGAGTATGAACTGCTCCAATTGTGAGCTCCTGGTGCAGCTTGCAACCACCTGACAGCACACCAGCCCTCCTGCCCTGCAAGATATCTAGGACAGATTGAACCCACAGTCATGGACTAAAGGAAGTCAACAGACAACTTGGAGGGATGGTCACTGACTATGGAAATGATACTCATGTTTACGTATATAGTTGGAAGGTGTAGGATCTGGGCATGATGGAGATGGTATAGAATAAGGGGTGAAAAATGTCCTGGTTCTGGAGGACAGGGTTGATTTTTGCAGTACCCAAAAGGGGGCATGGCCAGGACACATGCGTTATTCTATACAACTTTTTCCAGGGATGGGGGAAGGGCTCGCTTCCAGATCAGTATAGCATGGCAGAGGAACAGTTCGGTATTAGAGATGGGTTGTGTCTGTGTCCATGTGAATTGTTTGCCTCTTTCTTGTACCTTCTGTCATCAGTATTGTTGTTGTTGTTGCTGCTGTTCATTTTCTTATCTCATTGCTGCTTCCAGTAAATTGTTGTTATCTCATCCCGTGCCTTTTATTCCTCCAGTTCTCCTCTCCAGCCCGCCGAGGGGAGGGAGAGAGGGAGTGATCAAGTGGCACATGGTTTGGAGTGCTTTCAGTGGGAACACTGAATTGGAAAATACCGTTCTTAAACCACAACAACAAAATATTCAGTTATCCAAAATATAAAAATAGGGTTATATATGAAGGCTTTATGGATGAATGATGTGAAGCCAGAAAGTTCTATAAAATAAACAAAATAGATGTCTTTGGATTCTTAAGAGGCTGAAAAACATTAGGAAGTGATCCATGTTTTTCTCCTCTTAGGTCTGACAAGTGACAAATACCACAGCCTGATAAGCTATGATATTTTGGGGCCATAATGCAAAGCCATTTCAATTGCTTCTGAACAAGGAGGTGGGTCAACAAAGTTGAAATGCGACATTTTCACACTCCATTTGAAAAATTTTAGAATCTTCTAATGATAGTATGTCAGTTATTTGACTCAGAAATTAACTATTTAAATCTAAAAGGGAATCCTAACTGCACACAGACTAAATCAGAAGTGAGGTGAGATGGAGGAATCTGGAGGTAACATAACATATGCACTGTCATGACTAATCTCGCTCATCAGCGCTTACTTTCCATGGTGAAAAATTCACCAAGGAGAAGCCTGACAGGGTGCTGCATGGTAAGACTACTCTTAGTGCTTCCGACTTTATTGCACCTCATTGTCTTGATCAACATTGCCCTGAGTGCTGTCTCTGAAAATGACCACAGAGTAAAATATAATTTGTGCACATTGGTAAATTCTGATGGTCTTCTAAGATACTTCACCACGTCCCACCTGACTGACCTCCTTCAGGAAGAGGCAATCATTTTTGTACAGCTTGTGCCCTTCACCACTCTTACAAATTTCAGCCCAAATCTGGCCAGGTTGTCTGTCATGCTCAGCAGCCTTGCTAGAGTCAAGTCAATTAAGTCTCTCACTAATTTTGTGAAATGAAGAAAGGAAGCGAGAAGCAGATTTAGAAAGACTGCAAAACCAGCTGCAAAGCAAGGCAAAAAGGTGAGGAAGAGATGGTCTAAAGACCTGGGAGACCAGAACTAGGTAGAAGAGAAAGAACTAAGAGGCATGAGAAAGAACACAGCAAAAAAGGATTAGTTTATGGCAAAACAGCAGCCAAGTCCAAGTCTAGTGAAGAATGCTCTTCAGAACCTAGCTGGAACCATGTGTGTTAGGTAATCCTATTTCCCTCTATCAGCTAACAGTGAAACCCACTGGCAAAATTCCCAGTCTTTCCACTATGAAGATTCAGGCAGAGCTAAGAGAGCTTACCATTCCTACCAACTACTGTCCTATCTCAGTCTGCAGGAGGTGGTGGTTCTAGAGGTTGCAGTTTGCTTATGTATCCTGGGGCTGTTAATCAGTGTTACAGATTTCTGTTTTGCCCTATACTTTAAAAAAAATGGAAGTAATTACACAAGGCGAATGTCACAAGAAAATAAAGTCAAAAATTCAAAAACTAGGAGAAGTCAGGATTAAAATTTAGTTTTGTCCCCTTATGTGTATGCATGGGATGCTTTTTAATTGAACAATCATACTCTTTTTTTTTCAGTAGATCAATTTCATTAAATGTAGAAAGTTGAGCTGTTTGGGTTTCTAGCAGTCCACACTGAATTTACTGTCTCAAAGTGCTGAGTGTACCTTCACCGAAGTGGTTGACTTTAGGACAGTAGTTCAGAAATGCTTAAGCTTCAGCTGTTCCAATATGAATTATTTGGAAAATGTCAGTAAGTTTTGAGGTTTTGCTCTGATTTGGAAAAAAAAAAAAAGTCTTCTTAAGTTTGGACTGGAGAAGGGATAATGAGAAATTCTTCCAGCCCTGCCAGGCACAGAGCCCTCACTTCTGTATTTCAGCTCCACTTCCAATCACAAACCACCACCACCACCGAGTGTTACTCAGATCCTTCTACAGTGACAAAAGCACCATCATTCTCATCTGCGAAGGGGTGGTACAGGGCCAAAAGGATTATTAGTTTCAACGTTTTGCACCAATGAAGCAGTGGAAGAAAATGCAAGCTGTTGAACTTGATTTTTAATTGTGCAAGGCTGAAGCATCATTATCTCTGCTTCCTCTGCTTCCCTGCCTGTATGGTGGCAACCCCATTTACTTTGGGAGTGGAACAGCAGAACTGTTCTAAATGCAGGCTTGAAAATACAGGAATGATTATTGGGGCCAAAAAGCCTGATGCTTTTGTCACAAGGAAAATACTATGACTAAAGTAGAGGGGCCTCTTCTTTAGAAAATTTACAGTAATAAGGTACTAGTCTTAGTAGGAAGAAAGGGAACAGAAGAAGACAGAAAAAACAAACCCAAGACATTTTAAAGATCAGAATCTTAGCATCATGAGGTCAATATGCCCTTCAATATAATTGAGCTTATCATTGACAGTTCCCTCAACCTATTCTGGTGTCACAGAGATCTGGTTCACTCGATATCTGCATAAGACGAGTTACTCTATTTAGCAGAGTATTTGCAGTTACTCAATTTAACAGAAACAGCACAAGGTAAAAAACACAGAGGCAACTGAATTGCATTCTGTGATTAAGTACAGGTAAATCTCGATTTCTTTAAATGTATACATTCACTACATTGGTCAGGTTCCTAAACATGGGAAGGTGGACTTGTCAGATATTTTGACAGGGCAAACTAAGCTTCTAGATAAAACAGCAGCTGCCACAATCACATTGTGCTGAGGAGTAGTCACAGTAAAAAAGGAACAGCTTTTGCTGATGTCTGAACCTTTGATAAAATAAGTCCATCTGAGAAAATACAGTTTGTTACTGAATGGCATGTTCTCTATTTGCTCTGATTCTCATAGCTCAGATGAAAAAAAAAAAGGACAACGGGATCACAACAACAAAATGGTAACACCTGGTGATGGCCTGTAGCAGCCTCATAGTTTCTAAGATCTTTCTTAGATGAAAAAAAGCAAAGAATATTTTATAAAATTAAACATATTCAGCAGTTGTAATCTTGGAGATCATGATCCAATAAAAGAATTAAGTCTATAATATCTAAAATGTGGAATTTTTTTTCTTAGTCTCTTCCGGTCCATTATTTTTTATTAAAAGAAGCCCCATAAATAAATGGAATATTTTGTATTTAAAAAATGTGATGTATTCTTAGAAGCTGGTTAGAAATTTTCAGATGACATGGACACATCTGGCAGGAAGCCTGCACGGTTTTGTCTGAGTCATCTTGAGGGTGATGAATGCATGTGGATTCCCAGGCAGGACTACAGGACCACTCCTATGTGTAATCCCGGCATAGTTCAGTGCTCTGTACCTCTTTCAAGAAATTCACCTGTTGCAGGGGCCCTGGAAATTTAGGGTTATCTATTTTTTTAACAGCACTGCTGGTAGACTCTTCTTGGGATCATGGTCCCTCAGAAATTTGGGTCATCTGCAGCAACGTAGCTCACAGGTCTGCTTCTGCTAGAACTGGAAACCAGTGGTTTCCAGGCTAACCCCAAGCCTTGGGGTAACCTTTCTGGCAGGTGAGTGCAGTGTTATTTTATACCTGCCTCAGGCTTTAGAATTTGTGCCCTCTAGAATCAGCTTGGAGGCAGATGGTTTGGTGCTACTCCAGGCACTCTGTCCTGGAGCTGAGTATCAGAGTTCCAGGAGCCCCAGACGGAACAGGGATCAGGCTGCAAGCAGGACTGCCAGAGCATCCCCAGCTTCCCTGGGCTGAAATGAAAGCTCAGAGTCAGGCAGATGCGGGGCCAGGTTGACTCTGACGCTGGGTCACACTGTGCTGGCACGTCTGTCCTAGGAAGCTGCTGGCTGCTCCTGACACTGATGTCTCTCTCGGTCAGTTCCAGTGCACAATGCAAGGTCCAGAAGAATGTGGCTCCCAGGACAGGACATCGTGTTTCAGGGTATGCAGACACACACGTGCATGTGTGCAGATGTGAAACACATCACAAGCTCCTAGTAATGAGATCCCTACAGAACATTTATTAACTTTGATAGAAAGGTTAAGTTAAAATCAAGTTTCTAAAAAATCATAACCACATTTCAGAGAGTTTCATGCTAGAGAATACCAATTTTAAAAGAATACATGAATTGCCACTGTAGAGCAGTGTACTTTGGTGCACCAGACTAGCACAGAAAAGCAGCTTTGCTTCACCCTGAAAGAATGAATTAGAGGAAGAGGGCGGAACGACTTGACTTGGAATAAGACTTTTGAAAATGAATAGGCAGAACTTCTACAAGTGCATTAGAATATGGAATATTCTATACAAAAAAGCCATACAGAAATGTCTGGTGCTGAATATTCACTAGGTCCATTAGGTAGGAAATGTGGCAAGGACTGGTATCCCTGGTTATTGTTTTTAATGTTTGTTTGTTTTTAATGTTTCTAGTTACAGATTTTTCCTATTCAAATGTTTTCATACTTTAAATTATGTTACTAATTTTTATACTGCTTTAGTTAAATTACTTACTTTTAATTTTGTTTTCCTTTGGTCTCAACTATTTCCACTACCATAATTATACCACTTATTATAGTCTGAAACTGCACCTCATTTCTAGTTATTGTTTATACTTTAAAGTAATTTAAAGTAAAGGAGCCTCAACATTTTAACATCTCTCAGTTATTCTTTCTGTAGTCCTATCATAATTCTTGTATAATTTAGAATTGACTTCTGTACATATTTTTGTAATTGAGAAACAAATTTTCAGATAACAACTTGCCAAATTATTCTTACAAAATTTATTTCATTTAGATTTACAGTTTTTCCATGGAAGCACTTTAATTATCATTAAATAAGGTTTTTCTGAACAGGGAATTTCAAGTGTTACACATTCTTCTTCTCCATCTCTCCTAGGTTATCACTGCAGAATGTCTTACAACATCAATGAAAGACAGTACAGGGTACAAAACACACCACTGCCATCCAGTACTACTTGTTCATGCTGAGAAACAAAGGCCGACACAATAAAGTGTTACTCATTCAACAACTGTCTCTATCATTAGTTACCTTAATCCCAGAACCAGTGTTAGTGCTTCATGCAGACCTGAGGTTAGTAAAAGACTAAAACTTTTAGAAGATGTAGTCGTCATTTCTCAATCAGTGTGAAATTCTTTTTAGTGTGAACAAGGGCAACAAGGAAAGTTTGCATACAATTTGGTTACAAGCTTAGTGCTCTAGTAAAAGTAAGAGGAACAAAGGGTTTTTTTGGACACTTTGTCTTACCTTCAGATAAACAGAACTGATATTTAATGATCTAAAAAGAGGGGAAATAAAATAATGAAATAATCATAAGGAGTTCAAGAAATGTCAGAACAGGAAGGCCTTGAGTTACTCATTTTCTTTTACCGATTTTCTTATTAGTAACAAAAAAATGCAGTATCCTCTTATAAAACAGGTATTTTACTGGAAAGTAAAAATTACCTTAAAACCAACTTTGTGACTAATAACCTGGGAACAAAATTAAGATTGCGAGGTTCAGATTTTCAGTTTAAAACCTTACATTCTAAACATGTAGCGAGCCTTGAAACTTTCCTATGAGGACAGTGTACTTAAAAATGTTTCTACCTGAACTAGCCTAGATGAAAGAGTACCAACGTTTCTATGCAGACTTTATACAGGGGATTGTGATAAAATTTGCTGTAAAAATACAGGGTCTGGTTGCTATATTAAAGCATCTTGCCAAATCTTAATGCCAAGCATTGGCTCATGATGCCAGAAAATAGAATAAAGATTTAAAGTCAACTTTGGCCATGTTCTCAAGCGTGTATGTTCTTTCCAACTAATGGTAACTCTTCATGATGTACAAAGGTCTGAATTTTTAGTCTTTATAAGTAAGGATACTGCATTTCAAGTAAGATTGTATAAGAACTGTTTGTTACTTCTTACCCGTCTCTGAGGGCAAATGGTGATAAGGTGCTGGACAGAAAACCTGAGCAGCAAAATCTTCAAATGTTGTAGGCTCTAGATGATGTTGAACAATTGTTTGCAGGTATCGTGCTCTCTCTTCATAACTGATTTAGCCAAGAATTAAGGATGAATTTATATAACGTACTGTAACTGCTAAATATCAGTGCCTAGTAATTCAGAATTCTTTTTTTTGTTAAATACCTATCATGTATTTCAGTGACTGTACACACTTATTTTTAATTCTTTACATGACTGTGATATTGTCTGTTGCACTGACATAATATTAAGTGTAAGATAAACATGATTATTATAAACTTTATGATTCAACTGTATTTTTTTCATGTCTGATGCAAAACTTCCTGAAATTGCTTACAAACAACAGCAGCTTAAATACTCTCTCTTAAGTAACTAATTTGCCTGTATTCTGGTAACAACTAAATACAAAAACATTTCAATTTTTAGGAGGTGTAGCATGAAACATATCTTAGCATTAACAAAATGAATGATTTTGCATTTTTCCATAATAAACTGCTTTCATAATCCCTGAACACACACACATTTAAGATAAATATAGTGAAATTTCAGTATTGGGAAAAACACCTTGTCAATTATGTCATTAAAACAAGCAAGAATATCTGTAAAGAATCCACAGGACCCTTAAATACTGGTTAACAGGGTGTTGGCAGGGTACTGATAGTAAAATACTGTACTTCTTCTTTTTTCCTGTGTTCTCCCCCTCTGATATTACTGACAAGAGACTGGTATCCTGAAGTGTTGTTGTTTTTGAAGAACCCTCTCCAGGCTTCTTGTTCCAGCAGGCCCGATTGTGCTGTTAGCACAGAGAGAGCGAGAAAAAGAGAGAATATTTCTGCTGTTCATAAAAGCAACTATGGAAATGGCTGTCAAAATGTAGAGCAGCAGGCAGCAACATACAATTATCAAGAAAAACTACCATGCTGACTTCATGTTGTATAGTTGCTGAACTGAGAAATCAGTTAACCTTTTCTCACACAACTTTCAGAGTCCTCCAGCTGGACTCAGTATGTTGAATGAGGGAAACCATCTCCAGTTATCTTACAGAAACATAACAGGATCAGAAATTTCCCCCGACATTTACACTTGTGCTCACTTTTTTTTTTTAATATTTTATTTGCAGATAGTGAGATAATTTTCTCCTTACATAGTTCTCTTTTCCAAAAAAGTACCCCAAAGAAATCAGGATTCTGTGGAGGAATGCACTCAAAATAGGTTTCTTTAAAGTTCTGGGGTGTGATTTCAGGTCTGCTGCTCTTTTTGGGGGAATCAGGGACAGTGAGGAAACTACCTTTCTGACTCAATTTCACCACCTGTGAAATGGAGATAATACATCTTGCACATATTTCTTAGCAATCCAAACATAAAAACTGTATTACATCAGATAAGCATTTTTAATTACTAGTGATAACATTTAAAATAAATAACAGTACTATTTTCAGTTATGATAAGCAATTAAATTCCCAACACCAAATTAAAGATGGAAACAATAATCTTCATATTATCTTACAAAACTACACTTCTACAATTACAGAACTTCTCCTACTCATTTTTTTTGCATTTTTTTCTGTACAGTATTTACTGTAGATTTTACAGTCTATCTAAATATGAAAAAATATAGAGAATATAGTATCTCAAAAAAAGTTCCAGTGAATAAAATTATTTCTATCATATTTCCTTAGACCATAACGTGGTTACATAGTGAAACTGGGAAACAATTTTCCCCTCAGATGATGTGCTCTGAATCCTTTCTGAATCCAGACACAGCTAAACCACAGCAGAAGCCTCAGTTTGGAGAAGCTATAGTAGAAGCACTGGGACAAAAGAAAATATAAAAATCTCCCATTGTAATGATTCTTAGGTTGGGGGATAAACACAGTATTGAGCCTGAACAGAGGACAGTAACATAGCACAGTTTTTAAGAGGCTATGTATAACTGGTAGAGGATGAAACTGATGGTTGAAGTCTAAATAATACTACGTATCTCACAACTTGTTGAAAAGCACTTTTTTTTCATTGGGGGAGATTCACAGCTGCTGAATTTTCTGCAGTTAATAGAGTCCTTTGATTCACAGCAGTGCCCCTTGCACAAAAAATACTGGCCTTTGTGTATTACCAGAAACTAATTTTCTATTTGGCTGAAAAGGGAAAAATGGGGTTATTGCTTCTCCCTCCTACAGAGCTTTTCATTATGCCTGATGCACTCAACTTCTAAGCTCTTCTGAGAAAAAAAAATAACTGAAGAGGCAAGAGGTAGAAAAATGAGCTTGTTAGCACATTAGAAGTGAAGTATCTTGGTGGGCCCTAGAAATTCCCAGTGGTGTGTTAACTTATCACTCTATGCATGCTGGCACTGATAGTCTCCCAATTGATCACTCTCTTTTCGCACCAAAGGTGCTGCCAGGAAGCAAAGGCTGAAGGCCCACAGGAGAACAGGCTGCTATCAAAACAAGCTGTTTTTAAAAGTCTGCTTGAATGGGTAAAATGTTTCATGAAAAAGTAGGGTAGAGACACCTACTTGCTTTTAAAATGCTCTACTTTCAGAGGTCTCTAGAGGAAACCTTTTAGTTTATCCTATTATATCCAAAGCTTATACACAAATAAGGCAAAATGAAGGAAAGTTACTGCTTTGAACATGACAAGGACATTCTCATTCTCCAGTCTTGGTACTTATCTCCTAACCAAATACAGAAGTCTCGAGATAGATGCTGACTGAGGATGATAATGATGTTTTTGTTACACAGTGAAGAGGATATGCTTATATCAGTTCTAGAAGTCTAATTCAAATGCACACTTAGTACACCCAGAGAAAAGAAATTCAGCTAGCTGCTCATCATAACAATCCAAAAAAACCATCGGCAGCTTGTTAAAAACATAACCCACCTTAAAAACAAAACAACAATCTGAGGCAAACGCCAAGTCCAAAGCTTGCTCTCTTCCACACTAAGAAATTACACACTCTCCTCAGAAGAACTCTGTTTCTGTATTAGAGACTGCATAGATGAGATACTTTTATGTTCTATTTGTTTATATTTTGAGAACATCCCAGTAATTTTGAAAATCCAATTCTATATGCTTTTGTGGCTGAGATAATCTAGTTCTACACTGTATTTGAATGCAACTGTCTGCAAGAGTGACCATGAACCCATGGTGGCTAATTTCTACATTACTTCTAATAGGCTAGACATTTATTTCTTTAAAACACTGCTCTCTAGGAAAGACTTATTAGCACTTACAGATTGAGTGGCATATACAAACTCAATGGCTAGTAATAATAGGGCAATGCAAACTGTATTCTTACTTCGAGTGGATGTTGCCACTGGCATCAGCAATTAAGATGGAATGGGAAGGATGCACAGACAAACCAATGGAGAAAGACTGGCACAGAGAGTGACGAAACACTTAAACAACAGTATTGTGAGCTTTTTGCTTCTGAAGAAGGTGCTAACTGGAACAAAAAAGAATGGATAGAAATGTAAGATATAAATTAATTATACAGGCACTCGCCCAAATGTGTCAGCTAAAATCTTGCAGATGCGTAACTGCAAAAAGTGTAACAAAAAAATCTAATTACTTCATTATAGTTCTTCAGAAGAAACTGTTCTGAAAAATAGAATCAGTACTGGAAAGAATTAGGAATCATGTCTTTATAGGTCACTCAGGTTGTAGTCACTCCAGCTAATATTTAATTTGCATTATGATCCCTTTTACTTATTCTCTAAATCTGTAATTATTTCTGCTAATAATTATCTGAAAAGATCTATTGTCTGAAAACACTATACTTTCTGTTATTAGACCTGTTGATTTGCACTTGGGAACAAGCACTGAAAGCCTGGCTGTCAGATCACCTACTTATGCCTAATCTCTCTGAAAAACATCACCTCATGTCTTCACCTTACAGCTCTCCATCTCTGTTGATTGTATCACTTCCAAGATTCCTATGGCAAAATACATCTACATCTTGTAGACTCTTTAAGCATGATCTAAGCTAAAACTTCTTCTAGCCATCTACCTGAACAAATTACCTAGGCTCTTACCTCACATCTGAGTTACTGCCATATCCTTTTCTCTGGCCAAAATAAATGCATTTTTAATCCTTTTATAATCTACTCAGCACTGCAGAATCCACTTTCTGGATATACTACCTAGATGGTGCATTCTCTCAGATATTGCCATCAGTCTGCCATTCCTTAGAACAAATAATTAGGCTACTAATTTGAACTTTATAGTACATACCTATTCCATCAATTTTACCGAAACCACTCGCCTCCAGTTGGTTAATGTAGTCACTCTCACTAATCTTGACATTTTTGTACTTTCTTCTATGTGGCTTCTTACGTGTAGCATCAGGTCTCTACAAGTGTCCACAAACAATCCCCTCCACAAACTCTCCCTTCGCTATGATTTTTTACAATTTACTGTGTCATTCTGACTACACATTTTCTTTCCATTCTTCTTCACACTTCTCAGTTTTAGAGCTGACTAAAATGCATTCAAGAAATCTATCTAGTATTTTTTAGTTAAGGAGTGGATGCATGATTGATGGAATTGATGGAATACCAATCCTAAAATGACATTAACCTGAGGCTGGAAAAAATGAAGAAAAAAATAGTTTAAACATGGAATAAAATTTCCAAGACTTTATTTAAAGATATAGCACTTCACAACTATGTAATCTATTACCAGAACAACTAAGTGTTAGATTCCCAAATGGGCTGGAGAAGAAATTCTACTGCCTGCTCCAAAAACCATTTGATAACAAATGCTTCCCAAGCATGGACTGGAATCCAGAGACTCTCCTCTCCCAGAAAAGTATCATAATGATTAGACTACATAGATGAGCATGTAGTTTTCCTGTGATTCAGAAGAAATCTTATTTTATGAAACAAAGAACCATTTCAGCAGTGTCGAAGTAGGACACTTTTATGAAAGCTTTATTCATAAATCTTCCCTCCTCATACTTGTGTATTTATATATATGTGCAGTATACATGTGAAGTATACCATGATATAACTGTATATTGGCATGTAGATGCTTTGGTTCCAGAGCTAGGAAAAAATGACAAGGTTTTAATGATTGCCCTGATTTTAGGCAAAAAGCTAGAACACACATTTCTATATAGCAAGATGGATTTTTTCAGGTTAAATTACAAACTACTCTCAGAAATACATGTACAGCTGCATCCCTGGCAGTTTCAGCTGTTAGCAAAATCATCTAAGAAGTCAATATATATTGATATGATTGTGGAGAGTACGACTTTGTCACCCAGGCATTTGGAAAATAATTTAAGACAAGCAGAAACTGAACTGCTGCTCCATCCTTATCCGGAAAATGAAAATCCTGCACCCAGAGATACTTCCTTGTAGCATCAATGGACACCTGCAACAGGTTTTTAATTGCACATATACACAATTTATATAAAAGAGATTAGCAATATTTTAAGAAAAGCTACATAAGAAGGAACTCTCTTGTTTACTACATTTGCCCCTTCAGCAAATTTAGAAGCACACATCATTTTTTATAGAAAAAAACCCCAAATCTGTAGTATTGTCAACATACAAAAATGCAAAAAAATGAAACAGTGAAGTGCAGTAATAGCATCTGTTGGTAGAAGATTTTAGCTTTTTTGCTCTCTGGCCTGAAGAGGTGTGCAAACCCCACAGAATTAGTTGCTACAGTCTGAGGTACTTAAAATGATGAAAGAATTGATTTTATTGGGCACATTTTTCCTAGTAAATTTCAATTCCTGACATCAAAGTGTGAAAGGAGAATTGCCTCCTCTATAAAGATAAAAGTACAGGTTAGGATCACGGTTTTAAGCTGAAAGGAAAACTTAGCCCCAGCAGAACTTGACTTCTACAGGAACACTGGACAAAACCCACACATCACAGAAACGGAGTTTTTTTCTGGGAAATCTCACTCTAAGAGAAGCAACTCTGCAGTGGTTGTCAAACCAGCTGAACTCATACTGAGTCACAGCAATTTGTAGTCTTTGTTGGCTCTTACAGTTAAGGATGTAAGTTGGGCTGCTATTGATTCAGTGCTGGACGCCCTGCAAGTAGCTGCATTTTGTATGTAGGTGGGTGATCAGTATCAACTGGCCACACTGAGAGGAATAGTTAAAGTTCTCTTATATTCTGAAAAGTGACTCTGTAGAAGTGGTGTTTCCTATTTATTGCATTTCAGTAATTTTCACATCTAGTTTGCACACTATACAAATAAAGAGGGTTTTTTTATTCCAGCTGTATCTTCTGTTTACTCAAGTCACCTTGATATCTCAAAGCCAGTCTGGGTTCTTCTGTGTTTCTTAAATACTACCAATACTGAAAATGGCAAATAAATATTTAGCTAGGTACATCTGTTTACACAGCTATGCTCTAAATGAAAGAAGCTTCTGCACATACAACTGGACTTAGCCACAACACGAATGATTCATAAGGCAGAATTCAGTTCATTCTCCTCATGTCTCATGCAAGTTATTTAGATGAAAGAGAAGAAAAAAATTGCTATGCTTGACACTACTAAACAGGTGAAAGGATAAAAAATTTTACAGTCTTTTAAGGTGATTTTTTCCTACTGAACCATATTCTCAAGACAGCTCTTTTGCAGTAAAATGTAACAATATATTTTCTTACTCATAGAAATAGAACATAAACCTCAGAGAAATGAAAGATGCATTTCAAAAGTAAACTTGTATGTTGCATTTGGTGAAAACATTTTAAAACTGCACAAGGGGCTCGAATCCAAAATCAATAATTTTAGCAAGTAATGTATATGTTACAATCTACTAATTAATGTAGATATTTCACTAATAAAATGAGAATGTATATGAAAAACAAGTAACAGACCAGGACTGTAGAATTTAAGCAAGCCTAAAATGTATTATCTAATATATTTAATGACATTCTTTTTCAACTCAAGTTGTAACTGCAAAGAGCTTTTTGAGGCAATTTCTGAGGTATCTGTCTTCATGAAGAGAATAAGGGAATATATAATAGATAAATCTATACAAACTAATCCCATCATTCCAGATATTGCAATTTGTTTCCAAAACATAGTTGCATCATTCTTTGAATAAATACAATGAAAATTACTTTTAATCTTTTACACTACTAAACAGTTGAATAATTCTGAGATAAATTAAGTGTTATCAGGCACTTTTGCCATTTGGAGGAGTTTTTTTTTTTCAGATTACTTATCTTACAGTTAAAGGAGATAATTTACATTATATCTGCTCCATGGTTATATGGTTAAAAGTCCTGCAAGTTAAGTGTAGGCTAGATAAAGCTGCAGCCATTGAGTGTTTCCAAGTCAATGGTATTGTTTTCTGCCTCGTTTACTAACACACTACGTACTGAAAGGCATTGACTTTATCTGAATTTATGTAAGAATCTTCATTTTTACAGTGTGGGCAGTTTCAAAATTGCTAAATTACTGCAAGAAATTCTAATTGATGCTTACATTTTCATTAAAAAACCCATTTAACATTCTGCAACACTGTCCTTCTAGGAAAATCCTTGTATTGTTTACTTTTATGTTGTTCCACCAGATCTTACAGCTTGCTAAATTCATCAGTGGTTTATAACATCTTCTAGGAAGAAAAAGCTGTGATTCATCAGTGCAGACAAAGCTGGGCTTTAATCCATTTCTATAACCATATTGCCAAGTCTATATTGTTTACATTGCATCTCAATTAAGAGACAGGCAGGACACCTGGTACTTCTTTATCTAAGTCCCACGGGCTGCCAGATGACTCAAAATCCATAACAGGTGCTAAGGCAGTGTGAGTGGAGCACCATTAACACAAGCTGGAATTGGATAAAATTTGGACTATGCTTAACCACTTAAAACACTCAATTATGAAATGAAAAATGTAACCACTCTGCACCAAGCTCCTTTACAGAAGGCTTATAAAGATATGTAGAATTAAAGTGCAAGTGAACTGAACTTAAAATAAATTTTAATTTCAGTATATTCTTTAGAATATAAACTATATAAAAACCAATTATTGGGGTTCTTTGAAAGATAATAATATAAAAAGAAATACTTACTGAATTAATTCTAATTCTGTTCATCTGCTTAGGCAGCAAAAGTGACAAAAATTATGCTCAGACTTCTAGTAATTTCAAAGTTAAGGGGAAAAAATCAGAATTAATACTACTTATCAAATTCTTCAACTCTGTAGAACCCAGAAGTTATTTTATTTTAAGGACTTTGGCAAATGAGAGCGTCTTACGGAAGGATTTAAAAACCAACAAAGTTCAAGAGAAAACCTGTATGATAAAAGACACTCCTTTGCACTGAAACATCCCACTGCAGATTTCTTTTCAGCACTTTTTCATCTAAGGTGACTGAACTACATATTAAGCTTAGACTCTGACAGAACACACTGTATGAGGAAAAAAAAAAGAGTATCAGAAATTTTACAGTGGACAATTACTTAAGAACTATCTGTATCTAAATGTGCAGTAATCCAATTAAGTTTCTATTTAATACTGTAATTATCAAGAACACAATATAGTGATTTTATTACCAGAGTAAGCAGCTACAAAGTACAGTAAACTGTCATTTAAGACAGTGTCAGAGTATCTATGATAAGCAGCACATTGGCTTAAACTAATGCACTATATGCCTCTAGGGAATGACAGGCTCAGAAACTGGGTTCTAACATCAGAATCTATCCATTAATCTTGACTTAAATATAATCTACTCTGCAGTAAGAGGAAGAATGGGCATTCAATGAATTATCTGTTTGAAATATAGCAGGAGCATACTAATACGAACATATAGCAGAAAGCACCAGTTTCGGTACCATTTATAGTGTATTGTTGGTTCTACAAACCCTGAACTGCATTTTAGCATGAAGTTAAAAAGTCAGATCAAATGGCTAGCAGGATTGGAAGGGCACCACTGTAACTCTAGCTGGGTGGTTAGAAGAATAATGACAGTATTTAAAAATACTCCACTTGTCCATGTTTTAGTAACAGGCTATGGACATGAAAACAAAGCAGTGAAGAAAACAGTGCTGAAGCCCATATACGGGCAGAATTCCCACTCCAACTTACAGGGAGGATTTGTCTTTCTAATGTATCCAAGATGGGAATCAATGAATCTATAAGGTACGTTGTGCTAATTGTTTTGAAGCCCATTACAGCTGCCACTGCTTCAGGCTTTCTGGAGTGATGGAGCGCTGCTCCTGTGGTCAGACAGAAGCGCTCACCTGGCAGCTGTGGGTTTGCAGGAGGCAGCAAGGGAGGCGCAGGGCCACCGGCCATGGGACTGAAGTTTATTAAAGCTGTTGTACCAAACATACCAACGAGAGATGTTAAGGTGTGGGCTGAAGTGATGACTGCAACAAGGAATACTATAGGCCAGAGGGGAACTGCAACCCCACAAACTAACTCCTGATATTAAGAGGGGGATTTATCCTCATTCTGACATCTGGCATTACATCAGTTTTTACTCAAGTAATTAAGGTTGATAGGTGTAAGGAATACAGAAGCGAAACTAGTCCTCTGCTCTCTGGTTATTAGCATGAATACTTAAGCTTACTGTTTTCATGCATTCAAATATTTAAATTTCTACTTTAAGTACCTTCGCTGCATATATAGACATATTAATTGATGAGAAAAAGAGCAAATGTCTTTTCTTGAAGAAATCACTACAAACTGCAAAATTACACAAATAAAAATTCTATTAGTATTAAATACTGTCCAGTAAAAAGACTGCACATACAGGTATGTGTTCATTTGCCATTCCAAACTGCTAGTAACAAAGGAAACTTCTCTAATGAAAAATTCTGTCATTATTTCTAATCTGTACTTTAATGAACTTTACAACTACCTTTTTTAGATTTTATAGTTGATGAGAATGTTTTCTCTCTACCTTGGGTTGCTGCAGTACCAGTAGCAGATAATCTACTTATAAGCCTCTTTGGAGGGCAGTAAAGTCAAGTTTAAAAATTCTTTTTAAAACTCAAAGTCAGGCTTCTATTTAAATGAAGAAAACAAATATGAATTTTCAGATATGAAATATGAATTTCCCTCTTTTTATATTTTGAACAGCAGTTAGCAAAGCAGCCCCTTCGCCCTCCTCCCAAATGCTGTCAAGCTGTTGAGAACAGTCTGCAGCACTACAATGGTACTATTGTGAACACAGCCTGGGCTTCCTTCCCACAGAGAGTTAAGTGGGCAGTTCCTGCTGCCCATGATTGGTGTCCAGTGAAACAATACTTAAGAGCCAGGTTTTATCAGTTCCACGCCAAAGAAGTGAAGCCAGGGAACCCAAGCCTTCATATCATGCTGAACCATATGCCAATCCTGCTGGCCCCTAGGGTTTATCACTAAGAATCAGGATCCATCATGTCCCCTGTGAAATTTCACTTCACATACCTTCTGTGAAATGCATGGCTTTGCTGAAAACTGACCTTTTTCCACAATTGGCCTGAACAGATGGATGGTAACTATGGTTTAGCAAGCTGAAATTAAACGATTTTCCAATAGTATGCATTCTTCTGTGTTTCAGACGAGAAGCATTCAGAAGGAGAGAGATGCATTTGTGACCCATGGATCTATTCAGGTGCAGTTAATCGGCAATTAAACTATTTTCTCAATGTCTAGAAAGTATATTGAGATTAATTTGATTGGCCAGGCTATGATTAGGACTCATGTCCTTCAGACTGCCATATGGTAATTCCAATTACTGTAACACTAACTTTTAATCCTTGCTTTATGTTAGCTTATTCCATTTTTCTACTAAGTATGTGGCACGTACAGAATAAACTACAACCTTTATTGTTATCATTTTGACCCTGGTGAATATTTTTACCTGAAGTACATTCCATCTCCAGCTAGATATTTCCACATACCGCCAGGTATTATACACAAGTCCTTTTTTCAGTAACTGAAATAACAGACCCGTAGGAGGACAAAGCCAACCAATGTGCTAGTTTCTACTAATCTTTTTTTTTTGGTACCTATGATTTTCTAATCCCTCTGTTGGCACTGGAAAGCATGCCCCAACTGTTTTGATTACCATATGCAGAATGATGCAGAAACAGTTTGCCAATATCTTATTTGACTCATCCAAAAACATCACTCTATCTCACAACCATTAAGGTTTTGCCAGTTTTGGTTGTTATAAATAATCTCCCACATTTCCCACCAATTTAAATATCAGAATCAACCAAATGCAATGCCATATACTTATTTTTATAGATACATGGTTTTTTTGTGTTTTAACATACAAATCTTGCAAGTTGTTTGCACATCCCTTATCTATTATGAGAATTTATGACAAGAAAAGGATTAAATTAATACACAATGCTGTTTTTTGCAATGTAAAAACAGGGCTTAAATAGTTTAAAAACATTTCTTTCTTTTCATCTTAGAAATGTCAGGAAAAATTGTTTAATCTTCCAGGCTTTTATTCACAGACTTCTGAGAAGTATCAAAGAAATGTGTATGAATTTTAACACCTTAAGGGGGCAAGAATCTTAACATTTTAACAAAGGGCTTTTGTTATCCAAAATGTTTAATTAATTAATAAGGTTAAGTAGGTATTAACAAAAAACCTGCCACTTTGTGTTACACACAAAGCAATCAAACTCTGCGTAACATTGGATTAGTTTATCTTTTTCATTCCAGTTTATGGGCTCGTAGCCTTCTCCCTGTAAATTTTTGTTTAAAAAGGGATTTATAGACTTATAAAACACATTTTATAATGAGTGATTCCACTACTAACTTTCAGCTTACAACATACAAAAATTGTCTCCCTTAAAAACATGTTGTAACAAAGAAAAATTCCCTTCCCTCAAGTGATCTGTACTGACACATCCAGACTCAAAGTTCTAGAAGGCTGATAAAGCACATCACTGCTTTTCAGGACAGCTCACTGCCCACCTTCTATGCTAAAACAGAATGCCACTGGCATAAGCCTACCCATATTTTGTAGAGTAATCAGTAGAACCAATATTTCTCCTTCAGATGCGTAAATTATATTTATGAAAGAATGTAGAAGTAAAAGGATGTAGAATGTATTTTTCCAAACAGTACAAAAAAATTTGAGTCTCCCCCATAACTTTCCACAATATTAACATAGCACTCGGGTCTTTGTAAGTGCAATTAATAGTAGAAAACTACATTACTACAGTCAATCAGTTTTGTGTACTTGGTATTTTGTGTTTTTACCACTTTGAAGAGAGTCTTATGCATTTCATTAAGGAAGAGTAGCTAATAAACAAAGCTGGACTGCTAATTAAAATATGTTGTAGATATCTTGTGTTAACAACAGCATTATTAAACCCATACACTTAAACTGTACCTCTTTAACATGTGCTTCAGGCCAGGCAGTTTCACCTCAGTGCCCGTCAAGATCACGGAGCAGATCTTTCTGGAAGCTATACTAAGACACACGGGAAATAAGGTGGTGATTTGAGACAGCCAACACGGCTGTCCTAAGGACAAATCATGCACAAATTTGGTGGCCTTCTACAACAGTGTTACAGCACTGGTGCATGAGGCAAGAGCAACTGATGTCATCTACCTGGATCTGTGCAAAGCATCTGACACTGTCCGACGTTATCCTTGCCTCTAAGTTTGAGAGACATGGATTTGGTGGATGGACCACTTAATGGAACAGGAATTGTCTGGATGATCACACTCAAAGAGTTGCGATCAACAATACAATGTCACGCTTCAACTTACTCCTCACATTAAAAATGCATGAAAACCAAGTGAAATTTTGTGAAATTATGTTCACTACATGAAAATGTAGCAAACGCAGAAGCTTGGTACACACACCTGCAAGTATTTCTCCAGTAGTTATTTGAAGTGTCTATATGACAAACACTAAGGCAAGAGTTTAAAAACCTATCACAGATGTTGGCTCAATCAGTTGTCTCTAGTGGCTAAAATCAAAGGCATTTAAAGTGATGCTTTGGAATTATTCATTGCGAAACAATCCTATTCTTTCAACAGGTAACAAATGATGGCTGAGAACAGGCTTGCACTACTTCTGAGGTCCAACTGTTACTCAGAACACTGCCTACTTTTGCTCCCTGGTGCTGCATTTTAACTCTAATTGCATGATCAAGCCAATAAATTGGACTCAGGGGACAAAAAACCCTACAAAAGTACCTACCCTGACAAAACCAGAGGTTTCAAGAAAATGCACTTCAAACAGAACTGAGGCAAGACGAGACAAGCAAAGGAGAGGTATCAAGGCTTGAAAGATAGTCATTAATACTGACAGATTACTGTAATTCTGGCTGTCAAGGTGATCGATTTAAGCAGCATATGCCAATCAATACTCTTCTCATTTACTGAGCAGCATGAGATAGATAGTTAGGCAAGATGTCCCTAAGACAGTATTTCAAACCATACTTAACGAACATAAATAGCACAATTTATGCTTTGGAATCTTACCTCTTTTTTCATTTAGCCTTTTTTTAATTGGGCAAACTTCAATGTGATGTTATCCATACAGAAATTATTTTAGATTAATCTATTAAACTGCATTGTCATTGTGTATACAATTCCTTTACGTAAGATATTTCAAACTGTACTAATTTTCTGTATAACATATTAAAACATTAATCTTGACCATGAACATTCTTAAATGCAGCAGTTATTTAAGTACTGTGCATTTTGCTTTTTTTGGCATTAGTGGTTTGCCATTCTGAGCACTTTAGCCATTCATGGCCACACAAGTAACCTGGTATTATATCTTCCTGGTGTTCTCCCAGCAATTTTCCTTACAACAGTCTCTTGTTGTTCAAAAATACTTGTGAAATCACAGGAAAATACATTAATTTGGTGTATTACTTCAGAGGAAAAGTAGTGCAAAGGTAATAAAAATATAGCTATTACAGGCATTGCATATCTACAAGGAGACACACACACACACACACACACAACTCTATAGAGATATATAGAGATATAAGACTTTCCTCTTATATTTAGGTTTCCTGTAATATGCAGAAAAATTGTTACATGATTCCTTGAAACTGAAATACCTGAACAGTCCATTAAAACAATCATATACTCATGCATGTCTTGGAAATCTTCAGTTTTTCATGTTACATCATTGTATGCAGGCATTTAATTTATCAATCACATTTATAATTATTAAAATATCAAATAAGTTGTCAGCAGAACTAGGATTTGGGAGAACAGCACAACTGAGCAATTCAAAGTACAGGAAAGACCGAACATCACATTCTGCACCTTACGATTCTTGCTTGAACTAGGAAAACAATTTCCACTGCTAAGCAGTAAAATAGGTTTCAGAAATAACTGTATTTTCTTCTGGAAAAAACAGCAGGGGGTCATATGATGAACTCATCCGTGGCTCTTACTTGAAATCATATCAGATAAGGCTACAACAGTAGGCATCCTGGATGGAATAAATACTCACCGAAATTATGAAATTTTTAATTATTTCTATAAAACATATGAAGTAGTTTTTAGAAAATTTTATCAAGCATTATTTTAATGTTATCTTCTCAGCTGTGATTACAGAAAAAAATGAGTAACAGCTATGTTAAAGCCTTATTAAAATGTCCTGTATAAAAAATGTATTGCCAGAAATATAGCAAACTTTGCAGAGTCTTGGCATATGGCAGATGAAAAAAATTCTAAACCAGAAAATACTAGAAGAGCAATTATAATTTCATGCATTATTCCTTTCAATACACCAAAACTATGAGAGTGAGCAACCCTTATGCCTCTCCCATTTGATACACAGTTGTCATTGTTGCAGTATCACTCTATTCACTTTTTTCCTTACAGATGCTCATGGAGCTTTAAGATAGAAAACTTACTGGATGAAGGGAAACTGGCACTGCCAAAATCAGTGCTATCCAGTTTTAACTTCTAAGTTTCCGTACTAGTGAGAAATCTTCAAAATCTTCACAAGTTACAGTTTGAAAATGCAAATAAAACAAATATTCTTAATTAAGTGAAACAAATGTAGCTAGAAATCGGAAGAATACCCTTTGCTCACTGTATGTCATTAATAAAGAACACTTTCTTCACTATTCCAGTGCCTGCAATTCTATCTTGAGGCAGGAGATGGTCAAGCAGGCACAACAAACAGTGACACTACCAGTTCTAATAAAACCCTTTCTCGGGGCAGTTGAGTATCACCTCAAGAAAAAAACCTTTTACTGAGCAATCAGTTTCTAATACAGACCTAACTTTTAACAAACCACTCATAGACATTATTTTATTCATAAATAAGTTACTGCCTTGTCAGACACCATATGGGGTTAATACCTTCACTTTCTCTGGAAGACAAATACATCAAGTACCAACTGATAAGTCATACAATATCAAGAAAGTTAGGAGGATGTCAAATTTTCAGTTTTGATAACAAAGATTAATTTATCCAATCATTCAGATTAAGATTTACTCTATAACATTTTCTAGATGGAATAATTAAAACAGCATTATTTTTTTGCTATTTAAATGAATCAGTTTCATGTGACCAAAAACAACATCTCCAAAAAGAAATGCCAGTTCTTGGCACTACGTCAAAGACTTCGCAGATTATTAGAAGGAAGTGAAAATTATGCTATGATGATTAAGGATAAAACAGTCATGCATATTCCAGGTATTCTAAAATGTCCATAAATTTCAGATTTAAAAGACGTTAAAGAGGATTTCTTACTGTGTGTCTATCTTCTTACTGTGTGTCTTAGGTAGCATCCATAACAGGGGAATACTAACTAAGACAGAAAGCACAGTGTCTGAATTGCACTATCTGAAGTGCAGATAGGTTGGAATAATTCTTAATACTCCAGAATTTTACAATGAAAAAAGTGACACCTATTGTTTCACAATTGCAATTTCACTCCCAGAAGGTTTCTAGTATTTGTCCTGCTTTGTTGCAATAATTGTAAAAAGTTGGATCACTGAAGGTGCCTACTATGTCAAGATGTACCTCTTGGCATCTGGCTGACATCTGCTGCTTATTCAGGAAGTTCAAATAAAATTTTATATGAAGCTACAATTTCTAATGTTCCAAATATTTAGTATTGATCCATCTCCCACACATGGTTGATTCTGAATTCAGAATGTGACAAAGTGCTTGCTCTGAGACGTAAGCCATGAATAAAACTATTCATATCAAGAATTTAAATGCAATTTTGTAAATAGAGAGTATTTAACAATCCCTAAATATTGGCCTTCTTCTCCATCATAGTGAAAACGATTGTTCTCAACATTTAGTTCCATTATTGCACATGCATTTATGAGTGGTAGAAGTTTTCCTAGCATATATGCAGCTGGAGTATACTCAGGAGATAAGCATGCACTTCTTAAGACAATGGTAAATGCAGTGAGAATAAGAAACACATCAGCTATGAGACAGAGAGGGGGTTACTGCTGCTTCACTAGCAAGACACCACAAGTATTTTGTGTTTGTCATCTGCTTCTGTGTGCGTGTATGCCACCTGTTCCTGAGGGGCTACTGGTACAAGAAAGCCAGGCCACCTAAAATTACTGGGGGATCAGAGAATCCTTGAAGGAGAAACTAAAGCAAATTCCACACACCGATGCAAAAACTCCACCCAAAATAGCAATATTCTCTTCACACAGCTGCAGCAATGAGCGTGTCAAGAACCAAATAAAGAAGGACACCTGCCATGCATGACTAATGTTTGCCAATAAATTTAGTAAATTTTTAATCTTAGAATATGGCCATATGGAAATGTATTATAGTATTCTGAGCAAACAATAAAACCACAGAGCAGATAAAACCTTTAAAAATCATTAACCAAATCAAACCTTCAAAGTCTTTTGCTATCTAAGTATCCTATCAGAAATGTCAAAATAATGTCAGAAAGAGGAAGGTGATTGACAGAATATGTCAGTCTCAGAAAGCTACTTCAGACCATACAACACATACTCAAAGTTGCAGATGGCTATAAGAGGGAGATGAGCAGAATTTCTGGTATCCACGCAACCATTATTATACCATTCACACATACTACCATCGCCACATTGTGATTAACAGACCAGCGCATTAAGGAAAAAGTTGCAATCAGGTTACGTGAAGAGGACTGAATATCCCTGCTGATTACAAATGACAGATGATTTTTTCAGTCAGGTCTGCACTTAGAAAATGCACTGTCTCGGAGGGTAGATAAGCTCTCCTTGGAAGCAGGAGGGCCAAACTCAGTGCCAATTTTTTCCCATCCCATACGCAAGCAAATCAACAGTCTTTTTAATGAAGAGTTCACAGTGATCCATCACAAGATCTACAATGTGATATTATAAATATTCTTCAAAAATGCATAAGCACAGGCCTACATACATATCTTAGGTCCCTACTACGTCAAAAAGTGCCCACCATGTATTACACAGCACCATAAAGCAAACCACACACCTGCAGGCAGAGAGACATCCGTACACTGATGCTGGCTTTCAAATTAACTATTTCTGCTGGTCTACTACTGTAAAAAGAAGAGCTAATACAGAGAAATGTAGTGCCTGACATCTGTTTTGTTTGACAAGTCTCAAGTACTCTTGTGCCCTTCACATCTGCATTCAACTGGACATCTACTTACCATCATCCGAGTTCCTAATAAACTAACACTGCTCAGTATATTAGACACTTGTAAGTAAGTAAATGAAGATCAGTTTCAAGAACATCACTTCAGGATTATCTTTCACTGACTCTGTTATGGTCCTGGACTTGTGGAAATCCTTGATCATCAGCTTCACTTTTCCATTTCATGTACCTTCTGAAAAATAGCTTTTTTGTTCCCTTTTCCCTCCCTCCCTCTTCAAATGTATTGTTTTCACACTCTGAGACCTCTTTTTCTTTGCTCCAGCAATATTCCAACATGAGGAAAGGTCACCTTGATCACAGGATCAGTGAATCCTGTCTGTCTTCTGCAAGAGACATTAATTCTGGTAGCGTCTCCAGAAAAACTATTTAACCACAGACCATAAAATATGCCCGATCCCCACACCCTTTAGTCCACTACAAACTTAAAAGCCAGTAGTGAACTGCTGCAGCCATAGCTAAAATACCCTGGAGGAAAAAAGCAGGGGACAATAAAGACAGTCCTTGACATCTTCAGCTCCCTGCTATCGCAGGAACATAATTAGATTCAACTTTCAAATGTTCCTAGATAACAGACCATGTCCATGTAACAGGAAACATCCACCAGTCTTAGCCATTCTTGTACGAGAGAAACTCCTTCTTGATTTCAAGTCTGGCCATGGGTTGAACACCAAGAGCACGTCTATGACATTTTTATTCAAGAGGTTTTTAAACCACTGAGACTTAGGCCAGACTTTGAAGTTTAGCATTTTTTTCCATTTTCCACTGACACAACTGACTCCACCAGAGCCTAATTCAAGCCAGGAAAGTTTGTTGAGTTTTTTTTCTAATTTCATGCCAAGCAAACAGCTCTTAAAGAACTTCCCGCAACCCCATTTTAATTTTTAAATTATTATACCAAACAGTAAATATAAGATTCTCCAAGCCAGATGGAAAAAGAATTCCACTGACAACTCAACAGTTAAGACACCCTTTAGTATCAGTGCCCTGTCAACTGGTACTTCATAAGCTTACCAAGTGATGACACAAAACCCACCAAGCAATGCTACCTAAAATCAAATACACATAATGCTTTCCACTTACCATGCTAACCATACTAGGAGACATATCAGCATTTTAATGGAGGCCACATTATGTCATAAATGACATGCTGTGCTTTGATGCATATTAAAAAGTGCAATTTGGAGAACTGAATTAAAAATGCAGTGCACAATTCTCTGGAACTGGCCAATTCCTAGACATTGAGCTGGCAAGCTACGTCCAATGAATTTAATAAACCTTTCATATTCTGTGAAGTTTAAATGTACAAGTCTGTAGGGTTCTTTTGGTACTGGAAGTTTACTATTTCAAAGTAAATAGTTTTCCAGTTGCTCATTGCTATACATCAACATAATGCTCTAAACCATCACTTTTGATGGTTGATGATGATGATGATAATACATTTTAAATGCTTTGACTAAGCTACTTGAGTAATGACAGAAAGATCGGACCTTTCCAAACACGAAAATACAATGAATCAACATGTGTCATCTACAGAAACGGCACAAACGTCACTTAATGTGATCACATAAAACACATCCATCATTCATCTGTAAATCCGTTTCATCATACCTAATCCAACACTCTGCAAGTATTAACAGACACCAGTAGAAAAAACAATATTTTAGCTACAATCTATCACATGACAAGTACTAGTATTTACAGCTTGATTGGAAATTAAGCACAGAATTCTTTTGGATCAAAATTTAAACTTATCTTTCAATTTATGAAATTCAAAAACTTCTTGTTGATTTATCTAAAAGGTATATAACAGAACTCAATCTTAAATAGGGAAAAGGGTATAAGTGACTGACTTACCTTATGCTTTTTAATTTATGGTTGATAAATCTATTCTTCCAAGAGCAGCCCCTCCAAAAATACAGTTCCAACAATAACAACAAAAAAGAGACAGCCTTTTCAGTCAAAAAAGAGACACATTTACAAAGATACTAACACGATTTCGACATCAACTTTGTGTTCCGAGCTGAATAACAAAATCTGCATGACAGAAGTTTAATAAACTTCTCACCTTGAAGGAAAGCAGCATTCTTGGAAGTCAAAAATAAAACTAAGTCACACTAATACTGGATAAATACTTAATATCTTAAAGAAAGAAGGGTTATTAACATAATGATATTGCTATTTTAGAAAGACTACTCACAAAAAAATAATTTCGCTAACAAAAAGTGACAAGCTCATGTTATAAAACATTAGAAACAGGCAATTTTTCAACACTTAATCTATTCCTTATTTAATTAAAAAAAGGTGGTCTTCATCTGAATGCTCTTCTATGGGTTTAAATTCCCTAAGGGCACCATCACCATTTAAAAAAACAAAAAAAATTCCCTAAATTAATCTGAAAAAAAAGAAAACGTGAAGATCATATCTGTAGAACTGCAAGGGAATGTATATGCCTTGGAAACCATTTGACTGAAAGGATACAAGTTTTGGTATAATGGGATTAATGATTTCAACGCACGGCTTGCATTTATAGCTGTGGCACGAACCATAATAGGCAGAATTTTTCCATTCACAATAGCACCATCAAAGAGTGGACCAAAAAATGGAACCTGAATAAAAAATTAAGAACTTCAACATAAAGCAAGATCGTAGCTATAACAATTAGCAATCAACATTAACAATAGAGCACTCAAATATATGTCTTTTCCCCTCCTCATTGCTAGATAATCAAACCAGTTATTGTGTTGCAAGTCAGACCTTTTCTCTTGTGGAAATATACAGCCATATAACTGCTTGATATCCTTGGCAACAGATAACACAGCATTTGAAAAAAATTAAGCAACTATTTGAATATTATGTCTCATCAAAGATAATTTCCAACATTTGCCACAAAAGTCCTAGGAGCAGTCATGCATATGATGTTTATGAGGTTGAAAGATTAGACGATAACATTGTAGATGGTAGGAAGCAAAAGAAATAATTCAAATCTTAAATTTTTTTTTATCATGGCTCTAGTTCTTAACATGTCTATAAGGACCAACCAGTGTTAAACTGTCGTACAGTTACTGGTGTACTGACCCTCACCTCCTACTTTCTTTTTCTTCTTCTATCTGTTCTTCTTCCTTTCTACATTATCTAAACAAAAAGACTGTAAGCCCTTCAGAGAACAAATCAGTGGTGAAAGTTTAGCCTCTTTGGGGACTAACTGTAAAACCTTATTTGTGAGATCAGTGGAAAACCTCAATATTTAGTATAGCTAGCCCCCAAAAGGTGAACAGAACAGATAGATCTTATGTTTTGGCATTACATTTCTCTCTAATCAATAATCATTTTGCAATTTAAAAAAAAAAAACAACCCAAACCAAACATTCAGTATTAAGTATCTTCATTTCCTGTACATGTGAACAAAGTTCTGAAGCTCCTGACATAAAGCAGGAGAAGAGCATCAAAATTTGTGCATCAGCTCCGCAAAGGGAGCAGAGTATACACTAAATATTCTTCCTGCTAAGAGGAAACAAATGCTGCAAAGGAATTTTAGATCCCTGTATTATTTTTGCCATTAGTCATTCAATGTAGTTTTAAGAGTACTGAAATCTAATGGGAGGCACTTTTTTCACACACAAGGACTTCTTTTTGGGCTAATAATAATCCCTGTTTTCAGCAAGTTTTGCTTTCCTTCTTAACCTGCATGCTCCCAATAACACAACTATTTGTACTTAAAGTAGAAAAAGCAAGAATATACTTATTACTTAAAAACGTAAGTAATCCAACAATAAAAAGACTGATTATCATTTCATGCCTATCAATAGATAGAGGCAATCATCATAAAGAGGTAATCCTATTTCTGTCATACCTCATTTATTAATATTAATGCTTGTAGTAATAATTTTAATATTTAAAGTATAGAAATTCATGGCAAGTGACATCACACACAGAAGTCAGGTAGTACAAAAACTCATGATTACTTTTACTCAGTCAGTGTTCACTACCCTAATGAACAGGGTCAGCACTGACATTTGAGGAACAGTCATTAGAAAGAATGTGTGTTCATATGCCTAAGAGCTGAATGGTCTTGCATTACTGAATTCATCTCCAAATTCTTGTGTAGAGTTAAGAAGAAAGTAAAAAAATAGAGAGGAAAAGAAGGGGAATATGACTTGGATGGAGGAAGTTGCAACAGGCCATTATTCAACTACCTCAGTTATCTATCAAATTTGATTAAAAAGTTTGACAAGTTTACTGTAATATTTAAATTATTACGCAGAATATTCTAGCTTTGTTTCCAGATTATGTTGCAAGGAGATATGCTTTACAGCATCAGGCTTTTGCAATTTCAAGTTACTTATTTTACTCTGCACTGTACTCACTGAGCTCTTCCTTTTCCCTCCTACCACCACTGCAACTATCCATCATCTTGTTGGATCAATCTATTATACCAAAGCTTCAGATCCTAAACAAAACTCAGTCCATGTTAAACACATGAAAGAAACACAAAAGAAAACAAACCCTTACCTCGGGCTTTTTCATGATCTGGATACTGAACATATGGTTTTTCATGGGATAGATAACTATAAGAACATCACCAAATTCTGTTGGAATTATTCCTCTTCTGTAATCTCGAGTATGTTCTGACCAGACAATGTGTACTTCATCATTTCCTAAATGTCTTAGCTGGAAAACCAGGGATAAAATGCCATCAGTTTAAATATTCTTAATTAATACTCTATAGCCATACAGCTATATTAAATGTACATATTTTAAAAGGACAAACCCACTAAAAACACATGAAGAAAAATGAGTAAAATAAGCAAAGTACAGTACAGTTCTTCTACAATTTCAGTGTATTAGTTGAGAGCACTGGTTTGTGCTACAGATTTTTATACATTGGTGTTAATTTCTCTTTAAATTAACAGATATGTGAATATCTGTTTTCTGCTGAAAGCTAACATTTTGTTGATACTATCTCAGGGATGCACAGTGGTTCAACCTGATTTACTAAAATGTGTTGAAGATTGCTATCACTGACAGGCAGAAAATTACTAAAATCTGTACGAACTTCTAAAGTATATGAATGAATATCTGTTTAAAAGCTACATATCTGAGAAGTTAACCTCATCATTCTAGCCAAATTCCAAACTGCATACCACAAACAAAAAGCTTTTAAAGGAGAATAGCTACTGCATTCTCCATAGCCCCCAGAATAACTAAGATAAATGCTCATTTTCCATGAACCCTGTAAACCTTTGTAAAATAACACCCTGCTCCCTCAAACTACAAAATGGCTCTTGATCTGGGCTCAGAATGGCTGAATGGGCTCCTCAAAATCCATGCTATATCCTCAGATGTAACATATAACCAGATTAAGGAATTCCTTGAACACTCTGGAATTACCTGCACTGAAGATCCAAAACACTCCTTCTGATAAACATTATTATCTGGTAACAAATGTACACATCAAGGAGAGGCTTTATGTATACCGATCAAATACAGTCAGATTATTAAACGGGAGATTCTTTCCGGTAAGGGTTATTCCTGAAAATTCAAACTGGAATATCTTTTTTATCTCCTACTGCATCACTAGTTATTGCCAGTTGTCTTCATCCTCAGTTTTCAGCTTGTTTCCACAGCTTTAGGTAGGTGGAATTTGTCAAACAATCACCTTGATGTTATTCAAAGGACTGCACTGTGAACTGCTGTTAACATGTAACATAGAAATACCACTCTGAGCATGTACAAGAAGCTATTCTACATAAAAAAGCAATAATTTGCCATAGGACTTTCAAAACACAATTGCACTTTAAATAAAAACAAAACACATGCACAGTCTTCAGAGAGATTTAATTGCAATTATTCACTTGTTTTTACAAAACCTCCTGGAATGTTACCTTTGTCTTATCTGAAGGCTTACACCAGTTGTCAGTAGCAGACTTAAAAAAACCCCAAAAAAAAGAAAAAAGAGAAAAAGAAGCTGTCTCTGCTCTTCTCTGTTAGCTTTAAATTGTATCAGCCTGAAGAACAGGGTTGTATTTCTATGAAGAAAAAATATTTTCTTCAGTGTTGGACTAGGCAAAGGACAGGTGGCTTCAATACCCTAGCTCTTCTTTGATGCTCAACAAGTCATTTGTTTTGCCTGGACCAGATTGTACATACACCTACTCTACAATGGCTGTGGTGCCTTTGAAGTCAGCTGTTCTTGCCTCTTGTGTAGATGGCTGAATTATTTTGATCAACACTTAGGGATGCTCCTGCACCAACACTTAAACCCAACCCAGCAAAAGAATTGATTATAACAACAGTCACTACACTGAGCTTTATTTTACTAGATTAGAGTAAAGCCAGACAGCAACCTGAATGGCTGATGTGCAACATGCAAACACCAGCTGCAGGAACCTTGGACAACACTTAACAATGACAAACATCATAAAAGAAAATTAATTGCAAAATTGAACCTCTCCTGCCCTAGAATCATAGAATCATTGAATCATTTAGGCTGGAAAGTACTTCCAAGATCATCAAGTCCATCTGTTAACCTAACACTGCCAAGTCCATCACTAAACCATGTCACTAAGCACCACACTGATATATCTTTTAAATAACTTTAGGAATGACAACTCCACCACTTCCCTGGGTAGCCTGTTCCAATACTTGACAACTCTTTCTGTTAAGAAGTTTTTCCCAATACCCAGTTTAAACTGCCCCTAGTGTAACTTGAGGCCATTTCCTCGTCCTGTCTCTCCTTACTTGGGAGAGGAGACTGACCTCCACATCGCTACAGCCTCCTTTCATGTAGCTGTAGAAAGCAATCAAGTCAGGAAGAGCAATAAGGGAGTGATACGAAGCACACTTAGTTGTTTTTTCTTTCCTGGCTATAGCTTGGAGGACTTGATAAGATAAACTTCAAAATATACAAAAAAAACCCTCTAACCCCCCAAATCAACCGGAAAAGTAACTTCTCCTTCTAACCCTTTAGTTTTGTAACAAAACCTTAATTAAAGAAACTTTGCACTGTGGCACCAGAACAGCCCCATCCATTGATTTTCATGAGGGCAGAGTTGTATCTTTTAAGTTTACACAAAGCTCAGCTTCACTTCAGACTCCTCTAACACCACTGTCTAATAAATTGTTATCCTTGGCCCCCTCTCCTTTGGCCACAGTTAACCAATTTCCCTCTTCAGGCTCGAGATAATTTTTAAAATGGATCACAGACGTGACACGAGTGGTGGAAATATATGCCAGGTTTCTGTTTTAAATTCAGCTCATTGTACTGTACTGGTCTCAAACATAGCCCAAGAAAACAACTTGTTGGCACCTTGTTTTGAAGCATGACAGGAGTGGAAAGCAGGGTTGTCACATCTTAAACTGGTTTTATCACCAGAGAAGTCAGTGAGGAATTGCACCTCAGATTAAAAAAAAAAATTCCCATTTTGCTTCCTTAGCAAAGTGACAGTCAAACTAGCCATTGAAATATGACAATGAAAAGGTAGCAGGGATCGACGGGCTCGCACTTAGAACAAGCAAAAACCTCAGGGAGAACGAGGCTGGCTAGCCAAAGAGGAAGCATGAGGCAAATCAGTTTGGACATGAAGTGTTGTGGAATGTAAAAAACCCACATGATCCTACATTGAGGGATGGCCATCTGGAGCACTGACTGAACTCATTGAACCAACTGCCAAAAAGCAGAACTGGGACCAATACACCATCAGTGCACTGCACCATTCATAATTCAGCAATATTGAACTATTTACTAAAAGAATTATTCCTCCTTTACTTGCCATCTTTGGACTCAGAGACAATAAACTCATAGACTGTTAGAAACAAGTGATGGTGACAGTGTACATGCCAAATAAATAGCTTTAAAATCCAAAACATATAGAGAGTTTAGATACTGCAGCTTCTTGAGGGCATCACTGTCTCTGGATTTCATTTATCAAAGGTTGCCCCTGTGTACCTGTTACTGATACCTGCAGTTAATCAGATAGGATATGAGTTCTTGCACTTCTGTGAAAGCTATCCAGATGGAGCATCACTACTGATGCATGCTTTCACATTAGACTGATACAGATTTTGCTGTGATAAAAGCGTACTGTGTGGTTATTTCAGCAGGACTACTGACAAGGGACACGTATTTTTGGATGCCAAGTGTACTGAAGCCATCAGCAACTTTTCTTTCCAATTTCAAAGTTTGCTTAATACTCATGTGTGAGAATACATTTCAGGCTAAAAGCAGAAACTTCTTCAGAGGAAAAGGAAAATCAATCAGATTATTTCAGAGTTCCAAATCCTGTCAAATGTATTTCACCTCACAATTACTATCCAGAATGATCTGGCAACGACCCAGTTTGAGTAAAATGTAGAATGGCATCTCTGTGACATGTAATAGATTAAGAGTCAGAATCAGGTGGTGCAAGTAGGTGGATGATGGTATAAAGTATGAATGGTGGTATATAACAAAATGAAAAGTACTCAGGATCAAAACCTTGTTTCTATTATAGGTGGTCAGATAACTGACAAAAACAATAGACAAGAAAACAAGGTTGTGTTGCTGATTTTATATTTATGTTTGAAGAATAACTAAGTTCTAGATAAGTCATTCTATTCTTTTTTCAAGATTAGATCAGAAGCTCTGACACTACTAACACAGTGCTTCTTATTGCTTTTTTCAGATGTCCTCGCCTCGGTCAGCAAGCAAAGCTTCTGAGAAAGCATGAATGGTGGTAACTTGACTCATCAACAACACCTGATTCATGGAAGAGATCTGATACCTGAAATTGACTTGAAAAGCTTTCCTAGCTTATTTCATCTGCTATGTTTTGCATAAACTTTTTAGAAAGAAGAATTTCAAACTTCTTCTCAATTTTTCGTTTGAGGACCTTGAAATTCAGCACTGCTAAACAACCAAGATCTCCTACAAGCACAGCATACATTTTGAGAATCCATCATTCACTGTAATTACACCACACGAGAGCCAAAGCCTGACCTCTTTCAACTTTGATCTCGATTCTTTATTTCTTTGTATTGAATTCAAAGCATCCCAGAATTCAGTGCCCTGGACACAAGTAGGACAAAGATGCTGAGCTACAAGCACCTCTGCTCATTGAAACCTTAAGGACAGACAAAACCATGATTTCCCAAGAAGGTGTGGTCCCAGCGTTATCTAACAGAATGGGATTTGGCACACACAGAGTGGACAGCTGTCAAGACTGAGTTCTGTACTAATGGTTATTCAAAACTCATGACCAGTTGTCTTCACACTTACTTCCTGACCTTGTTTTCCTGAATTTACAACTTCTTATGTGCATACACCACAGTAAGCCTAACAAAGTGTAAATCAGTACCAGAGACATAAGTCACTGCAATAACATAAATAATAAAAAGTCCTAAAATAATGTTATACTTTGAGCAACTGATAATACACTGGGAACACCTGGAACTATAGGTACACACCAGTATTCTAACACTCTACATGCAGATCAAACTGCATTTTTTATTTTATTACCTAAGCATAAGACATGACACAAAATGGAGATGGACAAATGCAAAGAAGCTGTAAAAAGGTGTTAAAGATTAAGAAAATGTCGTTTATATCAGCGTTCTTCAAGAACGGAAGTGTCAAGACCAGAGAAAGGAAGGTTCAGCAATCAAAACAACAGTTTACGATATAGAGAATAAATTTTAACTGTGTGTATGGAAAGGCTATGTTGGAAGAAACGTTAGGTGGGAAAAAGAAGAGTTGTAAGCACAGAATGAATATAAGAATCCAGAAAGTGGACCAAATTAAAGATGATTTCAGGCTATGGGCACAAGTGACAGGCACAATGGTCGTGTTATCTGTGGTGGTCCGGAAAGGTGGCAATGAGAAAGAGATTAAGAGCTCTGTTTTAGCCATTTTAAACCTGAGCTGTCGGGAAGACAGCCCTGAGGAGATAAAGGACACAAACAGATTTTTTTCAGGCTTGCTTTGAAACTCTACTCCATTAGAACAAATATATAAAAATGACCGACTGTTAGGTTACCTGAAATTTCAAATTTAACTCAAAATACTTTAAAATATTCTTACTCTATAACCATCATCATGTGTCAGCTCTCCTAATACATTTATGTTAACTGAATACAAAAGAAACGTGAAATAAATATAACCAGGAGGGATGATCAAATCTAATTTTGATACATTAGTGTCATATGCTGTACATGTTACAATAGCAGCCAGACTTTAAACTAAGCTGCAGGCTATACTGAAATTTCCAAATGGCAGATTGTTCTAAGTGATACCAAGTATAATTGAAGTAATAAACGATAGTAAAAGCAAAGCACACTGTCAGGAAGAATTTAAGTATTTACTTTTTAAAATTAAATGAGTTAGGTTTGGAAAGGCAAGACAAGTGAAATAATGCAGGGCTCAATTTACAGAAAATTCCTTTTATTTATCTCTTACATTAACCCTTGAACTCTTGCCAAAATTACTGTAATTTCTAATACCCACTTACCTAAAGGAGGGAGAAAAAAAGAAGCTATTATATTTTCTTCTGATAGAACAGAAGAAAACTCAACTTCTTTCTTCTTCAAAAATGGAAGTATTTATTACCAAAAGAACAAAAGAAGCAGAGATATATGAAGTAATGGCTTTATGCACCTACTTTTGCCCATTAGATGTTAACAGCACTACTGTCTACAGTCACGTACCTTCTAGATGAATTTTTCACAAAACTTTGTCTCAATAACTATGGTGTGTTTGGGTATTTTGTTTGTTTGGTTTGGTTTTTTAGCAATAGGTGTATATAATTGTAACTCAAAAAAATACTGTACTAATAATTCACATCTATAAACCTCCAAGTTCCCAATACATGTTAGCAAGACAATGAAAAGCCGTAAGTACCGGGAGCTGTAATGATTTTATGTGGTTAGGATCATGTCATGCACAACTTAGAATCATGTCATAAACTAAAAGTTCAAGATGAATTAGTATTCAATCATTAACATTACTACTTTTAACTTACATGCTGTGTGTATAATACTCTCACTTACAATGCCTTCACTCCTTTAGAAAGTTCCTCCTAAGGAAGGAGGAACTAGACAGGTGATTGCTCATTTATGTGCCTCTACAACCTTTCTCACTCTGTGAACTTAGTCTTCACATTATTTAGTCCTGATAGTCTCTGCAAGCTTGCTCTTGTAAGGTTAGTGTAAATACTTTTTACTCTAACCTTTAATTGTAAGAAAACCAGAACAAATTGCATTATCAGCAATAAACCTTTGATTTAGTATTTGCAAATTAAATAGTTATTTTATATATGTATTTCAATGTTAAGTTCCTTTAGACAATCAGAAGTTTTTCATCGGTTCTTGAATTCACGTCTTTCTTTGCTCTTGTTCATATCTTCAAAAACAAATGCTTCAGAGACATCAAGACACTTAAAAGTTTAATTTACTACTCTCTAAGAGTGATGGAAAATCAGTTTAAAAATGGCTTAGCCCCTGAAACAGCAGAATCTTGATTTTGCAGTGGCTCAACTGGCAGGAAGAAGTTTTGTTTTAATTTAATTTAATTTCCATTTATAAGATGAACCTATCATGTACCTCTAGGCACATTTACAATATAAAAACCAGCAGCCGTTCAAAGCCAACTACTGCAAGTTTGCTTGTTTTTCTCCCATTGAGAAAACAGACAAAAAATCACATGAAAGACCTGTAGAGTAGCTCAAATCTCAAGTTTCTCTGAAGGTCACGAACAGTACACGCACTCAGAACAATTAGAACTGTTAGCACTCACATGGCTCTCAAATAATTGTGATAGTGTGTGTGAGCTGAACAGTATTTAATGAAACACAATCCTTTTGCTGATACGTTCAGTCCAAGCAGCGTGAGTAGTTGCAGAAATAGTAAATGAATTAAGAGTGTTTTCCTACTCATGTTTCCTGATAGCACTTGCTGGTTTATCCCAAAATGTAAACTTCAGCCGATGTTTCTCTCAAGTTTAGGATTAATTTCTTAACATCTCTCTTTGCTGCTGGTTTCTTGATATTTAATGCTTCTTCCCACAAAGTCTTTACTTGCTCAGCAGGAGCACTAAAAGTCCCACCCACTCTATCTCCTTTACTTAGCCTATCATCATTAAAGATACACAAAATAAACAGCTTTGAAACATGTCTCTATTAGATTTGATTGGAATGGGCCAAAAACTATTAGGGAAGGGAGAAGAGACAGAGAGAGGCTCACAAGCCTCTGTCCTTGGGAAAATGTGCTTAAAAAGAACAAAATCGACACACTGAGGAAGAACAGAAAAGAAAGCCACAGAGAAATAAAGCAGCTTGATTGAACAGTCAATCATTGCTAAGACATAAATATAATCTCAATCTACTGATACACTCTACATATCCATACAGACCTCAAATATTTCAAATTACTGACGAGTGAGATTGTTGGTAAAGTAGGAGAGAAACAGGCCTGGGGCACGCTGGAATTGTTAAGAAGCCCAGCTGACACAATTTTCACAAGCTGAGTCACAGGAAACCTGGACCAGCACTGAACCTTGCCTGGCAAGAACAACTATATGTAGATGCAGGGTGTTCTGTGGTTGTCTATTCCTTCCTACCCCTTGGACTGCACTGTCATCTTAGAAATGCTCGTTAGGCCTTGACCTTGACAAACAGCACCTGGGCTAAGCTCCTCTTGAGCATATCAGAAACCCTGTCTGGTCCCAGGAACTTGTGCTATCTAATGAACTCCTGTTTTTTAATGAACAACCTTGGAAACTTATTTTTCTTGCATGAATAACAGCCCAAGTGGAACTGGTAATTGAAGTTGTAATTGAACTTTCAAAGAAAGTTACCAACCCAAATTGTGGACAGAATGGAAAATTACTATGACCAAATTCAACTTTCTTGCAGCCCTATAAACAGTGGTTGGAAGTGAGACCCTTTGAGCTCTCCTAGACCACCAGATGGCTACAGCCAGCAATCTCCCTCTGAGTGAGACACCTCTCAGAGACAGCAAACTCAAGTTTGATCAGAGGATCACTGTCAAGTGCCAGTGATGGAGCCTGGGCTGATATCCCCCCTACTTGAGGATCAACCCCTTCACTTGCTGAGAAGATGCAAAGGCATCCGACATGAGTAGTTCACGGAACTCGAGGGGAATTTTTGACAGGTATATACCTCGTACATAGTCCTTTGGATCTGTGTGCATACAAGTGTAAATGTGCTATAGCAACTGTACTATGAATGTTGCTCTTGGATTAAGTACTTTAGATTTGTAAGTAAGTTAGGCCTATAAGTGAGTTACTGTTGTGCTATAGTAAATTCTATGGAATTTTTGTTAAATTGTTTAGATTAAGCTATCGGGTGTTAAGTGCTGTTACGTTCACATGCTGGTAAAAGCTTTAAGCCTAAGCCGTTGTTCAAGTCTGGGGCTAAGTTTGGCAAGGGGGTCCACTCTGAACCTTGTGACTCATTGGGAGGATCTTCCTCGTTGCTTTTCATCCTTACCCTTTCCCATCCTTACCCTTTTTTCATCCCCAGCCTCCACACAGATCATACTTGGTTGACTTTAGTTTTAGATTGATTGATTTTACATTTTAGTCTGACTCTTCTCTGTGTGCTTTAACCATCCAGTAGGCAGTAGACTGAACCTTGCCAATGAACTGTGTCACACTTTTATTTGAATATTAAACCTGCTTTTGCCAATGCCTTTGCTGGTCATTCTTTGAGGTACCTAAAATACTCATTCATGACATGCTCCTGGAAACAGACATGAGATCTTGCCTCTGTTCTGCTGAAGTCCACAGCATTTTCAAATTATTCACTATTAATTATTTTTCACTGTGACCCGTCTTCCCCCTTTTCAACACTTTGGAATGGTCTAATTCAAATAGATTATAAACAAACATTGTGAGGTTAATTACAAGCTGTGTTTTATAAAACCATGTTTTTGTTTAAAAAATAAAGAAGCCAGTCAACTTAAACCCCCCTCCACATTGTTCTATACTAAAAGAGTAGCAAAGATTTAATTTTTAAATTAGTTATTTTTACTATTAACCACTTTTATAAATCATTTAAGAACCTAAATATTACCTTGACTCTACTTCAGGAAATAAAGAACAGAAAGGATGCAGCATCATAGGCATACAAGCAAAAGCATTTTTAATTCAAAAACTGCACACCAACCAAAACAACCTGAGATGGAACAGTGAGAAGTTAGAATTCACAGTCAGTCTATAATAAGAACAATAATATTTTTTCTTCAAGTTGAACACAAAGAAAAAGAAGTCATTAATAATTGAAGCTTGCCAGAGGCATGGCTATTTCTCTCTTTACTAACTGTCTACCATCTAATTTAATTACAAGTATTAAAGTCCATGCTGAGGTCAACCAGCTTCAGTTCCTCCAATATTACACTTCAACCAGTGCTCATTAACGTGTCTAGTGAATGGATTAGCACATCTGAAGATGTATGTATGCAGGATGGGGGCACAGTCTAAGGATGGCTAATTGTTCATTTATAATAGGACACATGTTCAAGACTGTAACTTATTATTACTAATGTGGAATTTATTAAATTCTAAAGAAAAAAAATACCAATACAGAAACCCATTTTTTTCTTCATGCAGCTGTAAGAGATCATATCACCATTAAGCATCTGTGCCTCCTCCAAGACAAAACACCTTATATGCATTAAACATTGTCTTCATATTTTTAACTTTTTTTTTTAAAGGGAAAATTATGTTAATAACCAGCACATGACTTTATTTAAATAAATAAAGTAAATAAAAAGTCATCTCAGAAAGTACTCACCACATATATCTTGATGGGCATCTAAGGTTTCAAAAGCACTAAGATATCATTGAAATGTAATACCTTTTCTTCTACACTAACCATTACTTCCCTGCACTTTTCCCCACTTTATGTATGTTCCTGCCAACAATTGCAATGATGGTAAAAATCACCAGTATGGTAAAATTAGAAATTGGTAGAGAATATACCAACTTAGCAGGTAAGGATGTTATGATATTTTATAGTGTTTTGTTGTTGTGTTGGATTTTTTTTAAAGTTACTGGATTTTCTTTGACTCTAATTTCTCTAGGTTTATTACCAAGAGAACACTGCTTATTTGGAGACACCTACCTTTTTTGTTAAGGAGTCATCTGAATCAGAAGGCATTCTTGTTGACACATGGAACATTACTTCTACTGTTGAGGTAGCAAAATATGGAGTGGTCAATCCAGTGCTTTTGTTTTTTTGCAGTCCTCCCATAAAGCCACAATGGTTTGTGAGATTTACCTAGAAATAAAGACCAGGAAACTTTACAAGAAAAAAAACTATCAGGTAATAAATATACCCTTTATACTTTAAAATGCACTTTCAACTGAACTGTAAAAGTGAAGATCCTTTTCATGACAGCATAGTTACGCTTTTTTTCTAAAAGAGCTCAGACTTGCTGACTAGAATGGAAATCAACAGCAGTGCACTAGCATTCTGTATTCCATGGTCACCACAGAAACTACCAGAAAGATGAGGTTAGAGGAAAGGAAAGGTTGTGTAAATAGTATTTACTGCATTATTCTCTGATCATTTGAGTGTAGTCACTTACATGTGCTTTTTGTATTTTTTAAAATTCTCTAATACTACATCAACCTTGCCCTCAGCTCTGGAAAAACTCTGTGTAAGAGCCAGGTAATTTTATTACCTTCCATATATTTTTTTGGAGAAATTTTCATTCCGTGAATATGAAAAAAAAATTCACAGGAAACTAACTGATAATTTGTAAATAAGTTTGTAATGGCTAGTATTGCTAATGAAACTAAAACAGGAATTCTTCTCTGAATCCCATTTTTAAACCAGTGTATTTCAGTACTTATGAGTAATGCTGAAGAGCCAAAGACTTGTAATATATAAAGGGATCCATAATTTTCTTTGTAAAAAAACCTAGGATAAAAACATTTTAATAAATACCTCCCAGCCAAGACCAGCTACAAAATCCTCATAGGCTTGACTTCCTCCAGTATTCGTAAGAATGGAGTGTTTATCTTCCTGTCCCTCAGCAACATAAAACACTGCAATCTTGTGTGTCTCTCGGCTGTAAAACAGAATGGTCATTGCATGACAGTGCCTTAACTAATAGGAAATGAAAATATGCAAACAATACACACATGGCTTTTAAAGCATAAAAAATGCACAGTGAAATTACAGTACAACTATATGGCTTCTTTTTTGGATACCCCCTATATTTTCACATTCTCATGCTGTCTTTTCTAGTGTCCTCTTCTCTAGAGCCTTAAGTTTTGCTATACATGAGCAACATTTCACCACTTCTAAGATGCAGGATGGTGCTGGCTGTACCAATTGTTAATGGAATAGCTGGGCTTTTGACATGGGCAAAACCTGTAACACGGGCATTATATACACCGCACCGCCCATTAACACCAGTGCCTTCTGAACACTGTGAAAATGCAGCTTGTGCAACTGAATAAAGAATCTTTACACATCTTCTTTAAAGAAGCATCATCATTTAAATGTCTTCTGTGGACAGGCTGCTGTTAGACATTGGAACAAGAGGAAGTGTTTCTCACACTTCTAAAACCTCCACTGGGTTTTGTTTCAGCTTCTACAAAAACAAGCCAGTTTTTAATTCTGTGCTATAATTCCAACTAGAGGTCTGTGTCTTCAAATACTGGGACCATTTGAAAAAGCCAAACAATCAACCAAAGCTTAAAATGTGGAGACTTTGATATATCAAAGTTTTAAAACAATTTCATGTTATGCATATACAAATGCTCATAATTATAAGTTATTTTGAAATTTGTTTATCTCGTAGTATTCTACATGCAGAATTTCACCCTACAAATAAAACCAATGCAACTTCAATATAACAGAAAAAACTACAATACAATGAAAAATACATTAATAATTAAAAAAACTATTAAAAAAGTCAGCTCAACTCTCACATCTATGCAATTAGTTCCATTTCAGTAAAAGCACACTTAAAACAAGTAAGTAGGCAGTCATTAAAAGAATTTACCATTGTCTTGAGTCCAAATTTCTGAGTTCTCGAAGTAACTTCTCGTTTTTTTTCAGGAGATGAAAGCTCCTTCTAAATAGAGAAATTTGTAACTCTTTTATCACCTCTTCACTGATGGATACAGAACAGTACAAGAACAGTACAAGAACATACCCAGGTCCACTCAGGAACAGTCAACAAATGCTTCCGCATTTTCAACAGTCCTTTCTTAATATTTAAAAATTAAGACATCTTTAAAAAAATATACAAGCAATTTTTCTTACGCCAGCAAATCTTCTACATTCATTACAGCCCCGAGTATAACCTCTATTTCTTTCCACTTTCTTCTGTCAACCTGTTGGATTTGACTGGGATCCATTTCTTCTCTACAGAAGAACAGAACTCCCTTTGATGCATACATAAGCCTCACACTTTGCTAGACCATAATATATATGCTTACTGACAAAAGACACTCCCATTAATCTACTGTTGTAGGGAGTTGGTGCATTCAACACAGAACTTTTGCTATCCTGAACTGCAGAGAAGAACTTAGCTCAGTAATTACCCAGCCAGCTGTAACAATTTAAAGAAAAAACGAAACCAGTATGTTAGAGCAAGAAAGGCAGTTTTCATTTCTTTTCAACTGTGCTTAAGATGTTTCCCACAAAATACTGTGGAATTAAGAGCAGTCCTGTTCAAAACCAGACTGCCTTGAGGAATTAAAGACCCAAATAAGAAGGGCTGTAACACCAACATTTTGTCTGATTCCACTGATATCTCAGTGACACAGATTATTTTTTTTACAGAATATCCATTTCCCTTCATAGTAGGAAAATATATCAATGATTCTAATACGGAATTTGACAGCAATGGCAAAAGATTTCAAATACTAGGATGCTAATATTTGTACATATCCACATGTATATGCAGACATGCACTTAACTACACCCACAAAAAAATAATAATTTAAAGAGACATTACTTCTGTAATTGAACACGGCTTCTCTCCTGTTGTTCTAAACAATATTCAAACAATACTCAAGCACAGCCAGTGTTGAAATAAATAGTAGGGGACACATCTTTCTCATTAGCTAACACACATGCAATGCTTTGAGGCTGCATGCAAGCATGCTTTTAGCAGACAAAGCAGCAGGACACTGTCCAGCGACACAATAGCTGAGAATATGACACTTCCTAAGTATTATTCCGACATAGAAAGGTAACAATTCATGCAGCAACATACACAGGAAGCAAAGAAAATACATCAGTCCTTCAATTTGCCTTCAAACACTTTCTAAGGAAAGAAGATGAATCAATAAATGCAACAGATTCCTCCTTTCTGTCTCTCTAAATGACAGGCTGAAAAGCAGAAAAAAGCTGCTATTTTGCCCTTAGTTGCATATCCCCTCTCTTTTGTTAGCTGGCCTGGAATATTTTTGGCTTAACGAACTCTATGATCAAGGTAAGAATAGCACAATTCCTTAAAAAAAGTTCTTAAAATATGAGTCATTTTACCTTTTATCCCATGAATTCATTCCCAGGATACTGAGAAGTAATCTACAGTAGTAAAATGCTGACTGTGGCTTTTGTGAGGTTGGCTCGTCCTGCTCCATAGCCCTCATATTTACATCATTGAAATGCTTTTCAACAAACTCTCTCTCTTCTGTGTGCTGTTTCAGAATTGCATTGATGACATCATTCTCCTGCTTTTCTGAGATGCAGACTGGTTGAGGAGCAGGGATGTTGAGTGAAACACCATTTCTCTGTAAGCATTCAGGGCTTGTAACACCTAAATACTGCAGCAGCTCATCAAGAGCATCTTCATCATCCCTAATTGTATCCCATGTTGGTACAGTGTCTCTAAATTTCCTTTTAACTTGGAGTGTAATTCCATCTCTTGCTGATACATCCTCCACATGCTCAAAAGATGAAAGAGCATCTTCTGGTTTATCTTGCTGAGATAATGAAAGCGCAAAAGATGTTTGTTGGGAAGATCCGCATAAAGACGATGGTCCGTACAAAATGGCCGAATCCCACGAGTATTTCCCAGACAGATCACGCACTATAATTCTAACGTTTGAATTAGCAGATGCAAGTCCAGCAGACAGTCCTCCCCCAGGCATATCATCTTCTGCTTGGATTTGTATGCAAGACACCAGGGAAGTATTGTTTAATACAAAGAATTGAAGATTTGGGTTCTCAAAAAGTTCAGGAGAAAGCTCAGGACTTTCACTGTATGGATTGTCGTTGTTTTCACACACTTGACTGGTCAGCATAGCAGGACCTCCGCTCATAGGATAGTGGCCTAAGTGGTTGACTAGATGTGTTATCACAGTGCGAGCAGCAACAGAAATTAATCCTTGTTGCATGTGAGTTTTCACTGCAAGAGAAAGAGCACAGGTTTTAAATGAAGAAGCAACACTGAGATTTACGTATTTCTTTTGGTCTCTTACTGAGTTTTAAACAGAGAATGAGCACTGCAAGCTGAGGATACAATGCAATTCAGTAACGGTAAGTATGTATTTTGATGACGATTGGTCTTGTATATAAATAGCATGAAAAATCCTAAAACAGTTAAAGAAGCATCTTCATTATTTTACAGCTGATCATACTGCCTTTGCCATAGCTTTGTTATCAGCACTGTTCTTCTAAAATACACAATTTCTTATCTAGTGAAAATAAACCTTGAATTGCTGTTGAAGTAGAGATCATAACTGTGTTGCAAGATGTCCATTCCAACCGCAGTGTACTTTTATATTTATACACATCATTACATTGAGAAATACAAAGGAAGATAGATGCACAAAAGGTCTAATCCATCTTAATTTCCCTGGGGACCATATAGCTGTAGGTTAGCTTGAGAATAGCACTGGATAATTTTAAAGTACAAAATCAAAGACCACGCTGTCTATATTGAACACAATCTAACATTATCAAAATATTCAAAAAGGAAATCTCATGCCACAACTGCATTTTAAGACGTTTCAGGTTAGAAAACCTTGGGAGGGAGAAAGAGGAGTTAATTGTGCCCATCTTATGTGAAATTCATCCTGTGAGATGCACTGGTATTTCAATATGGTTTTTGCCACTTCCTTCTTTGCTGCATACCTTTCACTTGCATGTTACGTCATCTAAATTCACAACAGATTTTTCTAATGTTTATATCACATCCTGCTAACCCAGTACTACATTGTTATTGAATTATTTTTATCAAGTTCAGTCTACAGGAAGTACACGAGCTGGACAAAGTGACTCTCTCAGGCAGAGAACCATCAACTGGTTCAGGGACCCACTGAAGAACCCATACACAAAAATAATACACTGCAGAATAAGACAATAAGAAGAGGGAACAAGATCAAAATGGCAAAGTACTTGTTTTCTGTATCCTCTCTCTTGTAACTGTGCATGGATGCCCCGAATTTGGGATTTACAAACAGAAGATAAAAAAACTGTATTCCTCAGGATTACATTATGTATTTTAAATTACATTAAACATTGAAAACTGCTGCAAATGCTTCCCATCTTCTTTCTCACCAAAAATCCATCAAACCAGAATGTTCTGAATGATGTTACTTTTTCATTCAGTATTTACTGAGAATATGTAACCTCTTGGACACAGAAGTAAGGTATAATGAATGAAAATATCCCTTTATGTTGGATATTAATAAGCTGCAAAACCTAATGTTTAATAAACAAATTTCTTTTTGCAGTTTCAGATGTCTTAATTGGTTTAATTGGAAAAATAAAGGCAAATTTGTGTTGTGTACTGACTGCCATTATAGATCTTCAGTTTCTGAAGATGGATGCATTCAGCACCTGCAAAAATAAACAGGTAGTATGTATTTGCCTTTTTTTTCCCAAAAGATCTGGGTACAGCATGTTAGAGATGTTTGGGATTCTGGCTATTCTCTTCCTTTAGGGAGCACTACATCTGAACTGCAAAAAGGGAAACATTTCATCCACTTAATAGCTGGCAAAATCAACATAATATTTACACAATTCCAAAACTCATGTCTACTCAAGTATTTTAATAAATTAATGCCTTGAGAACTAATATAAGCAAATTAGAGATGATATTTTTATCGTCTATAGCCTTCTTGAGGTTTAAAATTTACAAACAGAAAAACATTCAGTGACGCTGAATTAAGTGTCCAGATACTGGCAGCATACAAGGAAATTAAGTTATAGTGCCATCTGCTGAAATATAAGAAGGAGCTAGAAGCAGATTTTATACAAAACAAAGAGAAAATAAGCTGGGTGCTTGAAGAATAATTTATCAGCACATTATTGACTAGCACCTGGACAATGCAGAGGGTGGCCCATCTTTGTCAGGATATTTATACCAAGTATTTAGCATTTGCCACTGCACAGATAAATAAGGTAATATTTTTCTCAGGTTCCAAGGAGCAGAGACACACAAGCTTTCCAGATACCTGAAGTCCCACTCTATAAAGGTTAAATGGCCCCTGTTAAATTCTGCTGAGAAACCAGAAGAAATAAGGACCTCCTAGCATGTAAGTTATTACTATTACTGTTGTGTGGCAAACCCTAAAGATCTCAAACTTGACCATGGTTGTTTTGTGCCTGTGTGTGTGAATTTACTCCCTTTAGGAGCCTAAGGGACATATGGAAAAGTAAGGTGACACTGATACAAAGAGGGGAACAATTAATTTAAATTTGGAAGATCTATTCTCAGTCTTAATACAGCCTTTCCCTGAAAACTTTGCACTTGAATTAAAATCATAAATCTGTCATTGTTTCTTTTACAAAATGCAAACACTTGTCTAAGTCTTCTCCCACCATATAGTGTTGTTGATCTAAAAATGACACAGAAAACTTAAATTAGAAGTATCAAGAGAAGTATACTGAAAAGTAAACTGTAAGATGGAACCTGTTATGTTAAAATAAAATAAAGCAATCTTGAAACATTTTTGCCATACAGAAAATCAGATTTTGGTGATGGTTTCCCCAGGAATAAAAAAAAAGAAAAAAAGAAAAAAATCCCAAGCCTAGTAACACATTTTGAAATTATGAAAATTTTAAGTTAATTTTGCAACTCAATTTATTCCTCAAAGCACATCTCCTCAATCAGGAATAACTGGACATTCAATATATTAAAATATTAAAACATGAGTATCTAAACCATGCTCTGTATTTCTGGAGGGCAAATGAAAATATGTAATAATGCAAGCCATCACAGCTTTACCACAAATTCTACAAACTAAGTCATATGATTACACATTAAGGCAGTCCAGCTCACTGCTTTGTTGACCTGTCTTCCTGAGAGAACACATCACTGCTCTCTTTACAATGGTACTGCCTCTGGCTTGGGCAATGTAATTTATATGTGTACATGATCATTTGGTAATTTACTAGAAGCATATTATACTATGTATTTTTCTCAGTCTTGAAATTACCTCTTCTGTGGAAAGGCTGAAGGCCATCACTACTAATTTATACCTGTGGCATGAATGAAGGATTCCTGAATTTCCTTCACATGTGTTACTAACATTTTAATTCAACTTTGGCTGAACAGTTTTAAACAACTATGGTTATGTAGTAGAAGTAAAAAGTAATGACTGAAAGTGGAGTTTAACTCTCCTCATCCTTTTACCTGTCTAAAGAATGATGACCTGTACAGACTGATTAACTGGAGCAATGGGATGAATCACTCTCTAAAAAATCTTCTTTTTCCTTCATTACATTTAGAGAGAGCCTAAGAGTGTTCCTCTTAGCTTAGTTTCCTGGATTTTACATTCATTTAAGCAAGTCTCATTCCTTTCTAATTTTAAACTTCAGCTATAAAGACATGCAGTTACAGAGAACCCATCTCTAGAATATTCCCCACAAAACACAAACTGTGTTAATCTGGATGCACTACGTATAAAGTATTTTTTTAAAGTGCATTTTGTGTCCTCTCAGTAAAATGGCAAACAGCAAAGCCTTAAAAGAAAAGTACTTTATATTTCTACTTTTTAAACAAAAGCTAAGACTAAACATCAGATGGGGAAAACTTTTTCATTAAAAATTGAAAAATATCAGAAAAAAATGATCAATCTATGGAAAAGAGTTTAAAATATGTTTGGAGAAATATGAGTAATGGGGGAAAAATCAATCAAATCAATAACTGATAGGCCACTGTATCTATGTAATGTTACTAGTACCTTCCAATCACAACTATCTCTAACAGATTTATGATCTATGAAGAACAGCTTTCAAAATGCTTTTGTCTGTAATTGTAAAAAAATTCTCCTTCATATATGTTTATAGTCCTGAAATGAAATGGAAAAGTTCAGAAGTTAGCAGATTGTGGCACTATGCAGTCCAGGTTGGCTTGTGAAAATCTAAGCTGGTTAGTTAGGCACAGTTAATTAGAACAGTGGGTTTGTGTGGCAAGTAGTGTGGGGGTTACAGGGGTGGCTTCTCTGAAAAGCTGCTAGAAGCTTCCCCTGTGTGTGATGAAGACAATGTCAGCCAGCTCCGAGTTGGACCTGCTGCTCACCAAGACCAGGCTGATCAGCGATGGAAGTAACGCCTCTGGAATAACAGAGTTAAGAAGGAAAAAAATTATTGGGCAGAAGGAAATTGCACTCAGAGAAGAGAAGAGAGAGAATATGTGAAAGCAACAACTCCGCAGACACCAAGGTCAGTGAAGAAGGAGGGGCAGGAGGTGCTCCAGGTGCCAGAGCAGAGATTCCCTGCAGCCTGTGGTGCAGACCATGGTGAGACAGGATGTGCCCCTGCAGCCCATGGGGGTTCACGGTGGAACAGATATCCACCTGCAGACCCTGGGGGACCCCATGCCGGAGCAAGTGGATGCCCAAAGGAGGCTGTGATCCTGTGGAAAGCCCACACTGTACCAGGCTCCTGGCAGGAGCTGTGGTGCTGTGGTGCTGGGAGAGAGGAGCCCATGCTGGAGCTGGTTTGCTGGGAGGACTTGTGACCCGATGGGGGACCCACGCTGGAGCAGCCTGGGCCTACAGGACGGAGCCCCATGAAGGGGACCCACAGTGGAGCAGTTAATGAAGAACGGCAGTCCGTGGGAAGGACTCGTGTTGTAGAAGTCTTCTGTGTGAGGGCCCCCATGCTGGAGTAGGGGAAGAGCATGAGGAGTCCTTCCCCTGTGGAGGAAGGAGCAGCAGAGACAATGTGTGGTGAACTGACTGCAGTCCCCCAGTCCCCATCCACCTGCACCACTGGGGGCAAGGAGGAGGTAGAGATTCACAATGAAGTTAAACCTGGGAAGGAGGAAGGGGTAGAGGTATGGTGTTTTGAAGACTTGGTTTTATTTCTCATTATCCTATCCTGATTTGCTTGGTAATAAATTCAATTAATTTCCCCAAGTCAAATCTGTTTTGCCCATGACAGTGATTGGTGAGTGATCTCTTCCTGTCTTTATCTCAACCCAGGAGCCTATATTTTCTCTCCCTTGTCCAGATGAGGAGGCAAATAACAGAGCAGCTGCACTGGCGAGCAGCTGGCACCCAGCCAGGGTCAAACCACCACCGACAACACTCGTATGCCTGTACTATAGCTAGAGTAGGTTGTTCCCAACACTAGCTAGAGGAACAGTTCATCAGCCTTCACACAGACGAGCCCAGTGATTCTTTAGATGTATGAAAGAATTACAGACTTGCTGTCTGCAAGTTCTGGTGGTGCAATAAAAGGTTCCTACTGATGCCCTTACTGAGAGCTGCTAAAAGATCATTCTGGTTTAAATACAGCAGTTTAATATGCTTAATATATAATTTCAAAATTATTCTTTGTATATCTCATACTAAAATCTACCACTGTAGCAGCTACAGAAAGGAGAACAAAGGTAATTTTACAGATAATCCTAGGTTAAGAGCTTCCATGTGACAGACAGAACTTGGAAAGTTACTGAAAAAGAGAGGCCAATAATCATCTTCTTTCTCAACATACACCTGTTCCCAGAGGATTTAAGGAATCTTTGCCCTGCTGTTTATTGAATGGCTTGCTCCAAACCTCCCAGTAGATCCTGTCCCCACTACGCAGCTGTGTCACTCTAAGTCCCTTATCTTCTTGGTCTCACACCACGTTATGCTGTGGCTAAGTATCCACAAAACTTGTGCTGGATCTGACCTTGAACAATGGGAGGCGTAACAGGGATCAAGCACATCCGTTAAAGCACCCTGTCTTAAGAATTCTGTCATTTCAGTACTTTCAGCTTTGCTTGTGACCTACGGAAGGAGTCTTGCAATTCCTACCCTGTCTTTGTAGAACTTCCCTCATTTCCCTACAACTTCTGCCCTGCTCATTTCCATTACTTCAAAAAAGATACTAGGATAGCCCTTTTACTCTCCTACAAGATGTTGACCCATTGGCATACTGTTCTGCTGCTAGTTTGTACTAATTGACCCTCTGTCTTGATAGAGACCCAGACTGGTTGTTATCCACTAGTTTTACTCCTCTCACTCCTCCAACAATGCCAGGGAGAACAGATGCTGTGCAATTGGTAAAGCACTGCCAATTTTATTCTCTGCCTGGCAATGGGAACTAGAAGTGCCAAGGCTGCAGGACCAGGGTTGCATTATAATGCTGTAGTCTGCCAATTAAATTTCACATTCTAACTTACAATTCCAGAGCCCTGAAACTTAATTTATCTGGAGAGATAAAAGGAACATCTGAAATTACTTTTATTAAGAAATTTAACAAGAAATCATAAAAGAAAAGATCATGGTTGGAAATGCAAAATGAAGATACTGATGATAAGGCTTTGTGCAACCGTATTCATTTAAGGAGAAATCTATTCAGGGTTGTCTTTTCAGATTGTCAGATTAAAAAAGCCACACAGCATTTGCTTCTAACCCATAATTGCAGATTATTATGGAATACAAAAGATGCCAGGCATAAAAAGCTACTACGATTCACTACATTGTAATAGAACATGCAGTGGAAGTAAATTTTGGCAAATGCTTTAAATATTAGCTTTACATAATATGTATAGGTGAGACTGTAATTAGGACAGAATGAATCCTTCGAAGCCTCTTTTATTCTGACCCTGGAGATGATTACTTTTTACTAATAAGGCCACAGCCATTTGACAAAAAGCCAACTATAGTACCTTGCTTCATTCTTCAGTAAATTTAATAATTACAGCTCCTCCTGCCAGTAGTTCTCAGATCAGACTTGTTCAATCCAATACTGAGCTTATTAGGGGACAGCTCTATGTTTAGAATTCTTTGGCCAAAAAAGTACTTGAGGATGATGAAGCATGCCTTAGACAAGGGCACAATGATTAGCCATTTTCTCTACATAAAAAACAGCACGTAGTCACTACAGACCACAAAATCACCTGCTGTTAGCACACAGCTGCTACAAAGAACTGCTGCATTTATCTGGTTCTTAATACCCTTAAAAAAGCCTAAATGGAACAACTTAATACAGAGGCAGAATAGCACTACACAGAGTTGCTCGTATCTTAATCTCATATTTTTCAATTTTCTTCCCTATGCAGCCATTTGATATTTACTAGATACACTGCATAATACATGATAGTCCTCTGTAGCTTAGAGTCTTGATTCTTTATTTTTATTTTTGAGTTGTGAAGAAAATGTTAATTCCCAGGTCTCCTAAGGTTCTAACCAGATGAGAGAAAATTTTTCTCTTTTTAGACAAATCTGTGGTTTTAAGCAGTGTAAAAAGAGTGTAAACAACAGTGTAAACAACAAATTATGATAGGCTAAAAAAATTCACAGAAAGCATTCAATATTGCAATGTCAAACAGGAACAAAAATCCAAAATACTCCTGCAAAAAGGAGCAAAATGAATAAAAAATCAAATTAATTTACTGAAAGTAAAATGAAAAGCAACGTTTATCCATGTTGCAGTACTTAACATTTCTGGTGATACACAGAGCACGGAAGAATCCATATCATGTTGATCTTGTTGTTCAGAACATACTTATTTCAGTTAATCAAATGGTAATTGCTCAAAATTACGTTTGCTCATTCCATACTAATGGTTCTTACCTAGTGTCTACATATAGCCGAAAACCTGTGCTTTAGACCAACACTTCAGTACTGAAAACCCAGATAAAATTTTTGAAAGAAAATGTGTTTAGGCAATCAGACAAACCTTCAGTGACTGGCTGAAGTTTAGAAGACCTCTCCGAGTCTGGAGAATGCAGTGGTTCTGGTTCCTTTAAGCTTTCTAAATGCATAAAAGGATCATAATCCATACATGCCAGATCAGAAAGGCTTAGAGGAAAATATTTAGGGTTGCTAAAACACTGAGACCCATAGACACATCCATGCAGAACCTAGAACAAAACCAGAATTTCATTACATTAACTACTGAAATTTATACTTGATCGTTTTATAAGAAATGAAGTTTATTTTTATTTACATTTTAAAAATTGATTTGTTAGAAGTTAGGCATGACAAAACATTGGAAAATTTTATTTGCTTAATGTTTACAGAAACAAACTCTGGTCTGCAAAGAAAATTATTAAAACAGAGTCTACACCAAAGTGGAATTTAACCATAAAGAAACAAAACTTCCAAAAAATCATTAAGCTATCTTTATTTTTAGATCTCCTATCTTCTTTAATTACATATGCTAGGTCTAAGCTGCTAGAGGTTTTAATCCCCTTCCCTTGCAAAAAAGATAAAAACCCCCATCTTTCTCCAGTGTTCCTAAAGACAGTAATTATAACTTAGTGCTTTTTGCTTTGCTTGTTGCTAAATGAAATTGCTTGATATGTAAAAGTTACATCCTTTTGTATTAAATGTATAGTTTGTCTTCTACAATACAAGCATCTGCAATCCATATGACATACAAAAAAAAGGCTTGGTTAACCATCCAAAATGTAAAACAAAATCTACTATTCCAAATATACCAAAGGTCAAGCATGTTAAGTGAAACATGCAAGAACTGAGCCAGCACTCCATATTTCAGGAGTAGAATGGAGGTCAGCTTACAGAAAACTTTTGCCTTCATTTCCATGAAAAATGACACTGCCTCCATACACAGAAATTCTTAGTAAGTGAGTAAAGAAACATGTACCTTATATATACAATTAAGAACGGATCTTTCAGTCTTATCATTTTCTGCTCCTGTACTGTGAAGAGGCTGCAGCAGAGTCTTTAATGGCAAGGCCATTATCCAATCCAATAAGCACAGAAGTAAAGAAACCACCAACTGGAAAAAACACTTTCCATTACAAATCAATTAAGCCAGCACCTGCTACTTCATATTTATCACTTTATTTTATTTCTTTGTTTTGCTTTCTTTTTTCAATTCAGTAAAATCAACCTTCTGCAGTAATGGCAGGTCCCACTTGTTAACCACTGTATCTTCAAAACCTATGGCATCAGTAAAAACTTTGGCTACTGAGGTATTCAACAAAGGCCATCCATTCAACAGTTTCTCATCAGAGTAAGACTGTGAGCAGATACTCTACTTAAGAGGATACCCAGCATTTTCAAAATTGATTTGTAGAGTGTTGTTTTTAAAATGACAGATAACACAGGTCCAAATAAGGCTGGTGCGCCATTCTGCATATAAATTTCACTGTAAAGTGAATCAAGGATTACACAAAATGGAACAATTTCATCTGTATTTAGTGCTTTATAAATAACACAGAACGTCCTTTACAACATATCAATAATGTTATGCAGCACCAGATATCATCTGAAAGAAATCCAACTACTTTCTGTATTGTAGGGTACTCAGTTAGCAAAAGAATCAGCTCCCTCTTGGGATGTTTTGAAAGACTAGAACAGAATTAGATTAAGACACACATCCACACCAAATTATTAATAACTTACTGACCAAATAATTATTTTTGATTTTTACAACTCAGCTGTGAAAGAGAAGACAATTCAGATAAATAGCGGCAAGATTCTCTAAAATATTTCTCAAGTTAAATAGATGTCTTTAAAAAAAATCCATTTACCTAATTTACTCATTTCAAATAATGCACTACAAGTTTGTCTCTCAAAAGTATAATAAACCTAATGATGAAGGGCACTGAGTCTTTTTATTTTTAACCAATTTTTAAGAAACCCATTAGGACTACATTTGTCAAAGTAGGCAAGACAATTTTTTATATGATATTTGATGTACAATGATCCACAGTAGTTCATGGGGAAACCTGGTCATTTATGGAAAGCATCCTCAAGTGAAAAAGTGGCTAGCTTGGCAAATGAGTGTAGTCTACAATAGCCTCTGACTTCTTGCAAACAGAGACAGGAGATGAAACAGAGCTCTGAAGGCCAAAATGAGCAACAGATGATCTCTAGCTCCTTTTGGGAATGGTAGCCCAGAATGATGGAGCTGTCAGCAACAAACTGCACCAAACTGGCCAAATTTAAATGACCCAATGAGCCCCAGAGCAAAGCTAACTCAGAAGAGACACAGCTTTCGGGAGACAGAAAGTACTAGAAATGAACAATACTTACCCTCTTGTCCTGCTCATAAGAGGAAGCTTCTGTACTGGGTAGCAGATGTGTAATAGTTGCTATCAGAATCTGGGGAAATATACCGTATTTCTTATAAAAGATAACCTAAATATTTAAGTTTAAAATAATTTTTAAGCAGGTAAATCTGACATGATACTAGATTCATGGTTAAATTCTATTACAATTATTTTGAGACAAGTTACAGAATTCCTGACAAATTTTTTTAATAAAAACACTTTTAATTGAGTTTTGCAGACTACATTGAAGGACTATGTTCTGTTTGACTGATGTAGGTGCCTTAAGGACAATGAAATTACACAGCTACCCCAAATATGCAGGCATGAAGAGAACAGGACTCAACACACTTGTAGGATGCGGTAAGAAATCTGATACTGGTTTGTGTATGGTTATCTGAGCTACATTATTTCTTAGAACTACTAGAATTTGTATATACCCTGTCTCTACTTGATCAAAAATATGACTGCAGAAGAGTACAGAAATGCTTGCTATATCTCTTAAGAAGCTTTCACATAAAAAGAACCTGAGAGACCTCTGTCTTTTCTCTGTGGTTCAGACTCACAGAGGCCATAGTGTACCTCCTTGTTATGGGAAGCGTATTAAAAATATTATTTTTGCTTTATACTGAAACTCTTTCATGGATATACAAAATACAATTGCAGATCCATATTTTAAGCAATCATTTTTCTCCCTGAACTTAAATACACATATTTGAAGGTATCTAATATTTAAAAAAAAATTGTACTTTATTGGCAACATTCTCATGACATTTTTTTCTCTGCGAAAAAACAGGCATGATATAGACACATTACATGTCATTACTGGAGTCAGGAAGTTAAGTGTGCTGCAATTCCCTACTGCTAGTGTTAAGTAAGACTATTTATACTAACTGAATGTTTTGTAAAACATAATTCTCAATATTCAGGTGTTTAATTTTAGGGTAATACATTGTAGTATTTCATTTAAAATAACTGACAATTTCAAATTTAAAAAAAAATTACTTACTTGAATAATTCTTAAAGGTGAATCAGCTTGATACAGTTGAAGTCTATGTACATAATGTATCAGCATGTTCAGCATACTGCAGGCAACTTGGGCTACTGTTTTATTTGGAAACTAGAAAAGAGAACACAGCACAGTAACAATGACAAAATTATTTCATGTAAGAGTACATTAGGCGGTAGGGTGGTCACAAATTTCACAGGTCGTTTTATACATATAGTTCTTTAAGTACCTATTTACCAGAGGAACAGAATTAAATTTTACAAAACTTAAAATGAACTATTTTATGTTCATAAACAAATGTTAGCAGCTAACACCAAAGTTTTAGGACAGACATCCAATGAGTTGCACACCGGAAAGGAGAGAGGTGTCTCCTAACTAACTTCAGACTGGTTGGTACAGTATCACGAAGCCAGGAAGAAAGAATTAAATTTTTGTTACCTTAATGACTATTAATATTAATAAATCACTGCAAAATCCCCCAAAGATCCAACTCTAAAATCAGAAGTCTTTGCTGTGAATCAAGGCAGGTGAAGAGCCACATGCCCAAAATTCAGCCTATAGTACTAAACAGGAGATTAACTGTTTCTGCTATTTGCCATCAGGGAGGAAGTTTTGATCAAGAATATGGGGGTATGCGGAAATAGTTTGAACCCTTCATCTGCTTCAGAAAGCTGTCCTAGCATGGTCAATAGATCACATTTCAAAAGAATGCTGTCGCTAGGGTAGAGTTAATTTCCTCTCAGTAGCTGTTGTAGTGCTGTCGTTTGGATTCGGAATGAAAATGGTGTTGATAACACACTGATGTTTTGGTTTTTGCTAGGCTATGTTTATCTGAAGTCAAGGATTTTTTTTTCTTGTCTCATGCTGTGCCTGGGAGAAGGTGAGCAAAAGAAACTGGGTGGGAACTCAGCTGGGATGGGTGACATGAACTGACCAAAGGGATATTCCACACCACAGAACATCATGCCCAGTATATAAACTGGGGGGAGTTACCTGGAAAGGGGGTCAGTCTGTGTCAGGAAGGAAGTATTGGTCAGCAGGTGGTGAGCAAATATATTATGCATCACTTGGTTATTTTTCCTTTCTCTTTTTATTTTCATTATTATTATCATTTACCATTATTACCCTGTTTTACTTTGGTTTTGATTATTAAACTGTTCTCATCTCAACATAAAAGTTTTGCCTTGATTCTCCTTCCCATTCCACTGCAGTGGGTGGGAAGAAAGGAGATTGAGCGAGTGGCTGTGTGTTGCTTAATTTCCTTAAAGCTGGGCTTAAACCATGACAAATGCTCAGACACTTTAGAACAGATAGTTATGAGAGCTGTGGGTTCTGGAAGGACATTTTCCTGAACTCAAGTAGCCACACTGAGTATGTGCCAGATAGTGGAACAATTCACCCCTTTCAAGTCAGTCATTTGGTCTTGACTTTTACAAGAACCTTCAGAGGTGGCATGGAAACACCTGTGTGATGCCATAAACATTCCACCTGCCATTCTTTGTCTCTGGAAAATGCCCTGTGTTATAAAGCATAAGAATTCACTACTTTTATATTTAGTAGTGTAAATTGTGGACATAATTTTTGAAAAGTTGCTTGATGGGGGAAAAAAAAAGTTGCCAATGAACTGGCACTTTGCCTGTTTCCCAGCTCTTAGGGTTTTTATTGGAAAGGTAGTCTTACCATCTTTGCAAGGGTCCATTCTTTCTGGATGTTAAAACAGGAATTTAACCTTGTCCATACGTGAAAATAACCTATGTTTAGCCCTCATTCAGCTAAGTCTGTACAACATAATTTTGTGATGTATCTGCAGCATTTTTGAGAGAAGCATAATAAAATCATACATCTGGATGGCTGGTTAGGATCCTTTGTGCTCAAGCTTCAGCAGAGGTTAACACAGACAGAGCGGTATTGCCACACAGCTGGGAGAAGCACTAGCTATATCCAAAGCAAGCTCCTGAACTGCAGTTCTGAATATGCTTCTGGTATTTCAAAAATAAGCATATAATTGCTGCTAACATTTCTATTCAATGTTATTTGCTCAATTGAACTTATCAGTAAGTTGGACTAGGCCTGTAGCTCCCTACCCATTCATTTCTCCTGAAAATAAGAAAATAATCCATTCTAGGAGTTCAAACCTCTGACTACTTGGTAGCCAGGAGATTGCTTAGGTAACAAATTAGAGCTAATTTATTTCTCCCATGACACATTAATGAACTTTTCATTTCATTATTAAACTCAATTGTGAATGTATACCATTGCTCAGAACTGGAAAAAAAGGCAATGTACAGAGGATGGTTTTGCCAACACAAAGCAAAACAAAGTAGAAATACAAAGATCTTTGTTTTCTCATTCAAAAAGTAATTTATGATTAATATAAATGAGATACAAAGAATTGGTTAATAAATACATCAGAGAAAAAGAAGATAAATCACTACGAATTTCAGGATTAAAAATAGTTCAAGTATTGATAAATTGAAGCAGCAAGATAAAAACATCATTTGCCTTATACCAAACTTGCACAGGAGCTTGATAAAATGCAAAAGTTAAGTGTTACTAAAATCCAGGGGGAAAACCCTGGAAGAGGGTATTAGTGGAGCTGCAAAGAATGAATGTGATTCTGCAAAACAGGAAATTGCAATTTAGAGTCTAATACTAAAAGCCCTGCAGCTACCTTACACAGAGACTCAAATCCTGCTTCACAGGATGTGAGCAGCTGATCTGTTGAGATATTTTTCAGATTCCCATTTCTTAAAAGAAAATAATAATCCCCAACGTCTGACAGAAGTCATATGTAAGAGGTGTACACTCCAATTTTTATCAATGTGCATATACAGAAAGACTAGACTATTCATAGAATTTTGATGCAAATAAAAAGCACATAGAAAGGTTCTGAAGATAAACTAGAAAACATTTAAAAAGTTGAAACTATTGCTCACAAACATGCAAATTTGAGAACTGCTTAAAAGCAAGATGTTTTTACTAATATTCTAATTCTTCTATAAAATAAGAACGAATGCAAAAAGATTTAAAATAGTAGGAAAACAAAAACACTCATCAAGGAAAAAAAAGCCAAAAAGATGCAGCTCCCGGAATAAGCACAGAAAAGGACTCTGCCACAGCAAAATAAACGTCCCCCAATGCTTCCATGCATACAGTATAAGTACTCTGCATTTCTCTCTAAATATCTAGCCATGGCTAAGAAGCAATCCTGCATAATGCAATGACTTGAGCTCAGAAGTGAACATGCACAGAATGTTGTGAGAATACCGTGGTAGGTTAGAGTGGCTCGTGATACATATTAAGATAAAGATCCACTCTCTTAGCTCTCAGCACACCATTCCCTCCAAACTTAAAGAAGAGTAAAGAACTCTTGACATTTCAGAGATCCACTCATTAAACTGAGTTCTCTCTTTTTTAAGGATGGCAAATGAAACTGTGAAGTAAGGTCACTAAAATGTCATCATGACTTTGAAAATGCGAAGTATCTTTACACATAAAGGCAATACACACTGTAAAAATTTAATTCTCTCACCTTTAAAGAAACACAAATCACATTCAATGCTTCCTTGATCTGAGGATGATGTGATTCATGAACTAGCTCCTCACAGATCCAGATACCAAGGCTGCAAAGAGCAACACATCTGTAAAACAATATTGGAGGACAAGTTGTTGAGAAACATCCGACAAGAATGTGTAATTTTTATGACTCATTATGTCTTGCTAAAGACATATAACAATAAATATGCTTTTAATATTTCCAAAACAACTGCACAAAAACCTTTATAGTGCTGTAACTTATTTTAAAATGAGCAAAAAATCCAAAGTATGCTGGTGAAGGCATAGGAAAGGGCAGAGGAAGTGGCAGAGGAAGTACCCATCTGAGCAACTGAAAAATCCAAAAGACATCAAGAACTCCTGTATCTCTATGTGTGTTTTGATTAAAAATATTACCTGAAATCAGTGTATGGGAAATTCATATATTTTCTTAAGACAAACTAAAAATTGGGGTGGGAGTTTCCTCCTTCCCAACACAAGAGATTGCTCATATTTAGAGCTTCTGAGACACAGAGATGAGAGGGGAATGTTACTCTCTCATTCCCATTGTTTTAGATTGACAATAAGCAAGGATGAATAGAGGTGGGGTAAATAAATCCTAGAGACAGTATACATATCATGATTAAGCACATCAACTTTTGTTGTTTCTTCATTTAAAATCAGGAAATAGAAAAGAAGTGCAAGCTAAAGAGTATTTAGATATATGTGTTCAAATCCGCAGATGGATGAAATTTGTTCAGAAATGTTAAGGAGCTAGCTTAAGCAATCTCTGAATCATTAGTAATTTTCTTCAGGAACACTGTCTACAAATATTTTAGAAACAACTTCAGAATTCAAAATCCTGGATAAAATTGGAATGCAATCCAAAATTGACAAGAAAAAAGCTGGTCATGTGACCTGCATTACATCTTGGAAGGAAAAATTGTAGGCTAGAATAGAAACAGAAGTAGCTATGAATCCTATGCTGTAGAAAAAGGATTTTAAGGCTACATAGAATCACGAAAATGCCTACAGATAGCAAAAATACATACAAGACTTAATTGTACATTATAGAGTAAAACCATCCTATTTTGTACATTGTCACTGAAAAAATAACTGAAAAATGGAGAGTGTTATGCCTTTTAGAAATCAGTTTTGTAAGATGAAAAATTAAATTAATGTAACCTCAGGATATTCCCTCCTTTTCCTGTGTTGAGAAATATTATCAGCTCGAGTGAAGCAAGAGGTAAGTGGGCTGATGAAAACTGCTCTTGGTTTTCCAGCAAAATGTTTAAAGGTTCAATAAGCTGATCTTTCCAGGTTTGTAGTTTTTCAGGTATGTAGTTCTAGTACTTTTAAGTGACAATATATTAGTTGGACATATATATTCTTTCCGAATATATAAAGTACACAAATGCGCTCTTCCTTGGTAGGCATTAGAGATTCCTGTTCCAATCCCATACACAGAACTGTGTAATTGAATGCCTCTGAAGATGGGTACGGAGGAACAAAATCCTAAGCAAATCAAGAAACAGAAGAGAAAACTAGTAACCATCCTCTCTGAAGTCATTTATTTGATGAAGATGCTTGGGTTTAAGCATCAGTGCAACTATTCCCAGTTTAATGCTTAGCTCAGTTTTTTCTGCTTCTTGTCCATACCATAAGGAAGAGCTCATGTACACTGGATTGTTTCTGTTTTTCAAATTAAATCATATGATCTAATAAAAAATAACTATCCCTCCCTCATAAATAATCTTGTCCTAATCAAAGTAAAAAATGTTTCTCTAGTCCAGAAAATCCCTAAGCTGAACAGCAAGGTAAGCTGGGAAAGCTTATTCTTTTACCCATATTTATACCCTTTCCTATCAGCCACCATCATAGAAAGCATACTGGACTAGAGCAGCCCAGTCTGTTCTTTTATTATTTCCATTATAAACAATTTCAAATTCACATAATGGACCACAGTTTCAATAGTGCTGAGGAAAACCATTAATAAAATGCAACAAACTTTTACTTTAAGCTCTCTAAACCACCACATATGTTCACCTCAAAACAGTCTAATAAAGAAAAGAATCTATTAATGCAGAAGCTCTTTTTGTATGACCTACCGTGCAGGACCAGATGGCTCCTCTCTTGCCGAACTTAACACAGTTTTAATTATGAGTTCCTAAAATGAAGAGAAAACACTCACTGATTTACACATAACTCAATCACATAAAGCATCAGAATATTATTATAATGCACACAGGCATATTGCTTAGCCGAGTCTCTAGGCTGTGGTCAGATGAATTATTTGCTTACCACTACTCCAAACATCTAGCCTGTCCCAGATACTGATTACTGTGCTACCCCAAGAATATCCTACAAGTTACTGTTCTTATTTCTGCCAATGAGCCATTTATCCAATTCTTGTCAAAACATTTCCATAAAATATCAAGGGTAAAAAAAGAAACAGCAAAGGACTGCCTGAAGCTAGCTTCTGTGAACAGTGCTGAAGGGTATGACAAAAAGAATCTTTTACTTTGAGGTTTAAACAAGCATTTAAAAAAAAATAATTGTTTTTAAAGGTATTTTCAGCTAGTTGTAGAATAAGTGCCTACAGTGCCTTAAGAATGCTGTCAAGAAGAATTTTGACTCAACTACAGTGAAATGTCCCTAAAGCTGTAGGCTGCCCTTAATAAAATTCAAGTAAACAGCCATTCTACAACAGAAGTGAGAAGCAGGAATTCAAAATCAGTCTCCAAAGGGGAGCAAGGTATAAAGCAGCTCTCAAGTCATTATTTTTCCCTAAATTCAAACAGTTTGGAAAACTTAAGGGGAGCCTTTCTTAGACACACAAACTCAGCTCTGTGCAGTTTCAGTATACTGTCACACTACCTAACTCTGTGTTATGTCAGACAAGGTAATGACTCCATTTATATTTGCCTTTTGGCTAAAAGCACTGCTGTACAGAAATTTTCTAAAGCCCCTAGGAACACAGGCAGATTTCACCAGTTGTGAACTTTTAATAAATTAAATAATGAATCTTAAGCCTCTCAATCTTCTCATCTCAGCTAATTAAATCTGTGATACCTGCAAAGAGCTCTAGTGAGAGGAGGCTTGAGAAGGTGAGATAATGTATAATTTCCTTCTACAAACATAAGAAAACACTTTATTATTAAGTTAATAGCAATTATAAATTACGTTTAGAAGTATAAAGTTTGACAAGACTTTAAGGGATCTTGAGTCTTCTAATCTATTTGAAATTACTTTTGAAAAATTTTAGGATCTTAAAATCTTAATATTTTCTGGGAAAGCACAATATTAAACATGTATTTGGTAACAGAATACTACCCATATATTCTTAAAATTCCTACCTTAACATCTGTAAACTGAGACACAGCAATGTCAGGAATATTTGGGTGAAGAGCTGGTAGTTCACGATATAAATTGGGAAAACAGACTAGAGATCCTAAAAGAACCTGTGCTTCAACTCTTGGTGCCTAAAAAAAAGCAAAAAGGTGGGGAGAAATATATATTCTTACTGCAATCAGGAAGCTGACATTTCTAACTGCCTTAAAAGAAGAACAATGGCTGAAATTGCATACAGGTATTTTCTTTCCCCTGCAAATTCTGAGCTCCTGCAGAGCTGAGTAAACAGAAACCACAGCCCCTTGGATTGCTACTCATGCACACCCCTGCTCTCATTTTCCAAGACAGTCAAAAGGAGGCAGAGGAATTGTCAGGACTACAGACAAATGACTGAGCTGCTAACTAGGCTCAGGTCTTAGGTTCAGCTAATTGGCCAGGATGTGGAAAAACACTAAATGTGACATGAGGCATTGCTGAACAGGAAAGGTTACAGTGTAAGAAGCTGACAGAGGCTTCAGACAGTACCTTGAGGGAGACTGGTTTTTATAACTGGTTAGAGGGAGATTGATGGGAGAAACAGTCAAAATTCACAGACAGTTGGAGGAGACTATGGGGGATTTGAGAGAGTAAAATATACAAGGCCAACAGCACCTAGGTAATCACATCTATTACTATATAAGGCTAAACTTGCCTGCGTAACAAAGTCAGAAACATGAAAAAAATTCCAAATAGTGCAAACACTAGCAGATTTGAGTTCTCAAGCCTGATCATAAAAGTCATTGCATAGCAGAAGTATGGAAGAACAAGTAAGTTTTTTAAATGAAATCACAGTCAAAATGGACATTTACTTTAAAACATCTTCAAGCACAGAAGAATGGCAGTCACAATTTTTGTAACTCTAAAATAAAAGATTCTCTGCTTCAACAGTAATTTTTGCATTCACATATTTTCTGGAGAGGCATATGTAGTGTTCTAGAATAAATCACTAACATTATCTGTATTTGATAACTATTACATTGAATTCTGGGATCAATTTAACATCCTAGTCAAGGAAAAATATACTGCTCAGTATTCTCTCAAATTCTTTCTCACCCAAAAATGAGAATTAGCTGATGAATACTTACATTGAGGAAAGAAGAAGCAGCCACTCTTCCTGCTGCTACAATGAAATCCATAATAAGCATGGTAGCACCAGGCAAACCAAGTGAAAAGAACTGAGGAGAGCAGTGCTTGATGATTGTATTGACAATATCCTCGCAGAAGGAAAAGGAGAAAAGGAAGAGTATCAACAAAAATCAAAATGAAAAATGAATGAAAAAAGGCAGGTATTTATCAAAGGCAGAAAGTAAAAACGTGAGAAAGAAAACTCATTGTGGCCAGTAAGACACTCATTATTGAGCGAAGAGTAGCACAAAAAGATGAATTCCTTAAGTATACTCATATTAACGTAAGTAAACTGTGGTATACTTTATAGATCAATTTAAGCTTGGACAATAGTTCATATATTAATTTACAGTCAGCTTTTAAGAGTTCTGTAACTGATTAACCATTCATTTGGATAGATACAGAAGAGATATAGTAAGATAAACAGCTATTATACCTTAACAATTGCTTAATCCTCTCCAACAAGAATTGTCTGACTGTAACTTTAAAAAAGGTATTAGCCTCTTACATATACCCATATGGAACCAAAATTTAAAGAAAGATAATAAAGTGTTTAGTAACATTTCTGGTATCTAGTTAATCTAGTTAATTCTAGCACAGGATATTATGTTCTTGTAGACTTAGTGAGGCACTTAAAAAAATTATTGTACATGATGCAATTTTTTCAAAAGTATTCGAAAAAGTATAAAATGCTTTAATTCTTAAAAAACATCCCAAGTTTACAGATAGGTACCCCCCCCACTTTTCTCCTTTGAATAGTTCTCCACTAGTAGTAATATATAACTAAATGGCAGTATGTCATAGGAAGATCTTCAATCCAGCAAGAAAAGCAGCATTAATGGTTGTTAGAGGACAGAAGTTGGAGATCTGTCCTATGCATAGTCATCTGTGGAGTAATTTTGGACTAATTCTATTCTTCCCAGTTAAAGAAAACTGGGTTGTTTGAACCTTTGATATCCCCATGCCTATCATCAATCCTCAAAAAAGTTCACAAACCCAACTTCTTACACTTCTTATGCAAACCTTTAAAAAGTATTTAAGCCATACAATATTTTCAGACTTCTTAATATCAAAACCTATGAAAAGGTCTACTCCCACTGATTAGATATGCTCAGTACATCTCAATTTGCTGGTTCCTATACTTGCTGTAGAAACAAAGTCCTCCAATGTAGTGAGCACAATTTACTAGCTAAACTGTTGCATCAGGGAGCAAGTAAGAAGAACAGTAGACTTTAGAGAGATCTGCTTCCTTCTCTTTCTTGCATACTTCAATCTGTAACATACAATCAATAAAAAATGAGAGAATACCTTTCTGCCCTCATAGTTGCTTGAAATGGACTACAAAAAAAGCATTTCTGAATACAACCAAGAAAATGAGGATCATTTATCAAAGTTTTCTTTTTAGACAAAGTATCAGTCACATCACTAATTTCAAAACCAAAGTTAAATTACTCAGATGAAAATACATTGGCTATTTTTGAGAAGATAATTTTATTTTCAAGCATAACATTTATATTATCTCCAATTTCATAATTAACTTACTTGATCAACATGAAGAAGTCCACAGTGCATTATATTGTAGAAATGAGTTAAAAAATCCCTGTTTGGAGAAACATCTTGTCTTCGTTTCATTGTCTTACAAATAAGCTTATAAGCATGTAGTTTTCCTTGTTTGTATTTATCAGTCAGCATTGTTGCCTACAGTTTTAGAACAATTTTTATTATTCATAAATTAAAGAAAAATTACATTAAACACTCTTCTACATTTACATTAACTTTTATTTCTGTTTCATAGTTTAGTGCTCAAATTTACCTTGAAGAGCCATGGTGTTAGAATTCTCAGTGGTGGAATTAAAACTGGGGGAGATGGTGAAGTTAGGTTATCTGTTGAAATACCAAGATTGTCTCTGATCTGCGATTATTAAAAACAAAACAAAAAGAGAATTATTTAAGGGAAATATGTAAGGTGGTGGTTTTCTTTTTTTGAAAATCCTGCCCAAACAGGTCAGGTTGGAGAAAAGGTTCAGTTCTTTTACCTTGGCCAGATTCTGCCACAGTTCACACAGATAATCAAAAACCTGGGCATGAATCTCTGGATCCATTATGCTGTTGACATCTCCCAGAATTCCTAGCATCCTCCTCCACATCACAGTAGCAACATCTGCATGCCATCCTGTAAGTGTTCCCCCAGCCATCACACTGCAACATTCTGAGGGGAATTCACTAGTTTCTGTAATAGAAGAAAAAAAGTATAGTGAGATCTAGCTCTCCAGAAAAGGAAAAGTTCTGATACAACTATTAAATACACAGTCTTCTTAAAACTAAAAGATCAGGCTTTCAGAATAAGCTATTTTTTACCCATTCAGCCACCTCAACACTGTATATGTTAAGCTTTGTCTATTACAAACTCTGTAGAGGAAGAATTGTCCAGTTTCTTATATTCTTTCATTAAATAACATTTAAGGTCACCACTGGAGCTCTAATACAGATCTGATGGACCAGTAAGGCCACTCCTTTTTTAAGTCTTTTCTTATATTCTTTGAAGTCAATGAATCTCCAGAACTCCACTTGCCTGCTTTCAAGTAAAATTCTCTTTCAACTTTACATTTTTCTTAATAAAACATGAAGACTATTTTTCTTAGAATCTACTAGGAAAACATGTTATTGCAAGTCGAAGAGAAAAGTGTGAGTAAACTTGTCTCTAGCTACTGTCCTTTAAACAGTAAATTTGTATGTGTGGAGAGGCAACCTTCAGTAACTTAGCACCACAGTCCTAACACCCGCCTAGCTCTTTCCACACATCAGTGCTATATGAGTAAACATTCTTTTTTAGGTGGGAGATGATTAATCTAGACTGTCCATATAAAGAAACCTTCAATAGATTATGATATCTCAAGTCTACTCATGTCATGCTTAACTACCTAAACAGCCACAAAAAACTAGATAATGAGCCAGTTTTAAAGCAGCAAGCATTCAGAATCTTCTTTCCACCTCCTCAGATGGATAATTCGCTGAGATCTTCTGAAAATCTTGTAGCTCCCACAGGCATATCAAATCAAAATTAAATCTGAATTCAGCCTAATCCCGTAGCCTCTTCTTTTGAACTTCCGGGCCACTGTGGCAGAGACATTATTGGTTTCTAGGCTGTAGATTTTAAAGTACAAAGCAAAATGATAGTATTTCTGTCCATCAGTAGGCTGCTTAAAGAAATAGGGTCCGAAATGCGCATCAGACACTTTTTGTTTCCTTGAGACCAAATGCAGGAGAAATGTGCGCATCGTATTTACAAAGAGAATGTATCTTAGAATTCGATAGCTAGGATAGCTGACGTAATTACAAATTTGTTTAAATATGAAAAGGAAACAAACCAAACTTACAAGGAGAAATGATAAGATTACTGAAATCATGTCTTATTATTTGTACATCAGTGATAAAACAGTCCATGGCAGGACCACAGTTAAGCTGCCACAATTCTAAGCAACTAAAAGAACAAATATAAATACGTGGACTATCAATCCACTGCTAAAAATTCCAATGAAATGCAGGTTAAAATGCAAAAGGTTTTTGTTTGCTTTTGAAAGAAAGCACTGTAACTAAATATTTTTTGAAGTGCAGATGAAATAGCCTTGTACAGGACTGTTTACAATTCATGTGATACTCGCTACTTCACTATATTGCATTAGAAGGAAAGAAGGAAAGAAAGAAAGAAAAGGTTTGTATTTTCTATTCCAGATATTGCCTAGGTCATCTGGCGTCTGTAAAACAGAGTGGTGGAGCTTCTCATCCAGCTGCAGATCCTTCTGCTCAATATGATCTGCATGAAGAGTGGCAGGAGAGGGTGTCTGTGATCGGGATCCAAGAGCAGATTGGATTGGAGAAGCACTTTCAGAGCCTGCAAATGCAATTTTTAACAGTTACCTTAAAAGCCTTTTCTATTTTCGTGAGCTATTGAAATGTCGTCTAAATACAGCATTAACAAAAAACTGAGCTGCTTTTATGTATCAAATTGGGCCAAGAAAAGATATAAAACAGTAAGCAGATCTCCCTGTGAATGGTGTTCTGAAAGAAAACAAAGTACATGCAGAAAAGCTGAAAGATGAACATCAAAATCAGACAGGTAAGTGGACTAGCAGACCTCTATTTTAGGTCCAAATAATTCTAAATGTGTTTGTTTTGCAGTACTTTCAGTGTTTTGAAACAGACAAATTTCTCATCACATTCCCTCACCTAAATTCCTCTCCAGCAAAATGTTTAAGCAAAAATTTTCCTGGAACAAATGCTTTTCCAGGATTAGAGATGCATGCAAGTTAGTTTATAAATAAAAGCTCAAACCAGTAACTGATAATCTTTGATGTTTATCTACTGACTAAGCTGAGAAAATCCATATGATGGGGAAGTTCTGTATGGTTAGAGGAGTGTTATTTCCTCTAAAACAGGAAATCACAAGTGTCTGAATGGCAGTGCTACAAAGGCATTTTTCTGTGATCGTCTCTGAGCAACTTCTCTAGGCAATTACGTGGTCTCTACTGAGTGATCTGTGGAAAGGGACTAAGTACTTGCATTTTTCTTCTATACTATCTTATGTTTCACATCCTGAATTTGTATAAAGATCCTTATAAATAGCTGAGTTTAGCCAGAACAGTCACATGGCAGACAAAAAGAGAACAAACATTCACCACAGACTTTTCTACACATCAGCACACGTTAAAATGGAAGAATTCCTATTAATTTCAATTCTTAGATAAATGTAACAAGGACACAAAAATATTATGTGTGAAGTTCAGTATTAGTGATAAAGTGAACTTCAGGGACAGCAACTGAAAAGTGAGTCTTTTAAAACAGTAATTTTCCCAAATTATTGTGAGAATAATTGAAGAACACTTCTCATTTGAGAGAAATGAACAACAGTAATGAACACAATAATGTGTTCTTTCTTATAAAGAGAACACATTATTTAAAGAACTTGACAGAAAATGTTATCAGAACAGAAATTGCAGTAAACAATCTTTATTACATTGTTAAACTGCAAAGGTCTCTATCTCCTTTAAATGACTAAGTTGATTTTACTATCAATTTAAATCAACATCTCCATTCAGGAGAGGGATGCTACTGCTTCACACACAGGCTATTGTTTCACACGACAGGTAACAATCTTCTCTTGCTACTGACCACTAGTTTTCCACACGCTTACAAAGATAATGTAAAATACACCCTTCAAAGATGTTCCAAGAAGTATTTTCTTACTTCATTTCCATTTTGCTCATTAGTTGGGGACAGATGAAAGTAGTTCAGAAAAAGGAGCAAGAAAGTGATAGGGAAGAGAGAAAGTGAGGGAGAGTGGGATAGAGAGGGAAAGAAATTGAATGAGATGGAAAGAAAGAGCAGGCAGGGAGGGCAGGGAGCAGAGGAAGGAGGGAAAGAGATCTTCATACAGCGGAAGAGAATGGACAGAAACAATCATGGAAAATTTGCAGATCTACAGGAGTCTGTCATTAAAAGATGCTCCAGCATATGTGGATCTGACTTTGACTGAGACTCCCATGGGTACAACTTGTTCTAGGACTAGTAAATAGCAGTCAATAGTCAACTTTATAATTTATTTAGAATATGAAGTAATGCCCGGATACCAAAAAGAAATTTTCTTTCCAAAACCCTTCAGATTTAGAAAGAGTAGTCTTCTGATCAGCAGAACCACTGAAAACTTGTTTATTATGAGTGTGTTTTGAGGTTGTTTCCGCACTGATTTGCCAGCATCTAATATAGTGGAATTCACATTGCAGCTTCTATCATGAGAGTCTGCATAGATAGATAGCTGCCCATCTTTCACAAACGTCTAAGAAAATAACATCCTTCTGTTTTCTTATGTGTCAATTTAGCAAAAATTAGACAATAGGCTCCAATATTGTTGGGGTGTGGAACAGTCAGAGACAGACAATACAATTGCACAAGTATTGCTTCCTCAGGAAACCCAGCTAAATGCATGTGACACACAAGAGCTGCCTCTCTAAAACAGTGGTCCAAGCAAGAAGAGATAACCACAGAATCTCTCAATGGACAACTCAGTCACTAACCGCAATCTTATCAATTCAATTATAGTGCAAACTTGGACAAAAATACCAAACAGTAATGAAGTTATTAACATATAAAAACATACAAACAAACAGAAAAAGAACAGATCTACAGCAAGGACTTCCAACAAGCACACAGCAAAGAGAAAAATGAAGAGAACACAAGTCAAGCTGAACATTGTTGAACAAACTGAACAACAATGTCCATGAAAGCTAATACCATGGTTCTTACAGTGGAAGGGCACTTTCAAAAAGTGAAAATTATGGCAGAGGAAGTAAAGATGTCTTTCCATCTCTCTGAAAATGCAGAGATTGATTTCTAACAGAGAACAAGATACAATATGTAGGTATAAGCTTTCACAGAAAGATAGATGCTGGTAGCAACTTGTTACTTGTTACAACTAGGGTTGTAACAGGAATGGTAGTGTATAACAGCTATGGAACAAGGAATATGAAAATGACTATGGACATCTTTACTTCTCATGTACAAAACCTGGCAAGAGACCATTCTTTCAGATCATCCTCATAGAGAAGCATTCTCTCTTTCAGACAGGAGCCCATTCAATTTTGGTTAACTGCATCACTTTTCAGTTATACAAATGGAAAGTGATGTTACATGGACAAATAACTAACATTTTGCATAATAAAAGCTCTCAGTTACACAACAGACAATATAAAGAGATATTAAGATGGATGCATATAAAAAAAACCCCAAGATACTTCAGTGTGATATGCTGGTTTGAATGAGCACTGTGAAAACTTTCCAAAGCAAAAACATTTGCTGAAAATTAATTATTTAACTACCAGTAATAGAAGGACACTTGTAAGAGATCTAGCATACATTATGTGGTAAGAGTTTCTCCTTGGTAATTCTATAGATTTTCTCATGAAGGGTTTAAAATACATTTAGGACCATGGGTAACTAAGTCAGACAAAGGTTTTCCACTTATGTTATTTCACATACTACTTTTCAATAGCAATCAAAAATAATTGAAATAAAAGAATCATCTTAAATAGAATATAGATTCTTGGCAGAAGCTGGAAGTTGCATTCTTCAGGATGAGTAAAAAATTTCTGAAATAAATACTTTTTTTTTTTTAATCTATTTTACCAGTGATAGTTGCAGCTTCAGCAGACAATGGTTGCTGATTGAGACTACTTGTTTCTGAATCTATGTGGAGTGTAGTTAGACTGGCCACTTCTTGTTCCTCAGCACTCTGTTGCTGTCCTGAAATTGCATCAATGTCAGTAGAAGCTGGCGTCCCTGCCTCAGTGCCAAAGCTGAAATCTGTATGAGGAAAGCATTGTATTAACTTACAACATAAAAATACCACTAATATGAAAAAAACCCCAAGGCCCAGGACCTCCAAACCAAACAGAAACCTTGTATGTGCATCTTCTATGCTACAAGCATACTGTTGCAAAATTTAAATAAAATGCAACAGCAGAAAATAATTACTATTATGAATATTCTCTTTCCTGTCATTAACCCATGACTTGATGTCTGCAGAAGACATTCCTGTTGCATGTCTGTATTCTGCTTAGTTGCTGTAAATGCACCTACATCTGAATAAAGCAAAAATAATGGAATCATGCATTAAGGAATTTATTTGTAAAATTTACAAGCTGGAAGAAATATTCAAGCTTGTTGTAAAAGCACTAACTTAAAACTAAAAATATTACAGCAAATGGTACTCTAACCAATGTTATTTTCAACACTAATGAAAAAAATGTCAGGCTGAAATGTAGGTTTAAATACCATTACTTATTTGCATAACGGAGACATATAAAAATTGTAATTTCTTTAAAAATTTCTACTGTATAAACGTTATTTTTATCTTACATAATACATGATGTCATAATTCCTAGCAACCATAATGACCCCTTCTGTTAAACAAGAGCAGGAATGGATAAATAAAATGAATGAAAAGCATTATGTTATTAAACAAAGCAGAATAATTTTAACAAAGCATACTAATTTTACCATGATATTACACTTAATATCTTGATTAATCCATAGTTACACGAAGACCACTGTAAAAATATCAGAAGCCTTTCTTTTAAATTTTACCTAAGTATTTTCAAAAGAATTTAAATAATTTCCAAAATAGGTAAGATTTAATTTTTATATTTTGTGCAAAACAGATGGATATGCTCCACACGGGAGACAATATTGCTTTCTAACTTCTGTTCAATTATGTTCTGCTCTTTGCATAGTAGTATTCCAGTGCTCTTTTTTTCAGTATACTAAAAAAACTATAGCCTCTAGTAAGAACTCTTCTTGCTCCGTTAACTTGCTAATGATTTCTATGGAAAATCAAAATAATCTCTCTCTACAGAAAACTGCTGGCATACAACCTTATCCCGGGAAAAAAAAGTAAGACAACAAGCAAAACAAAGGAAATCTGCAATACATTAATCAAAAATGCTATTACTTCTGGAAAAATATACTTGCTTTCAAATTTGCGGCTCTCATACTGGAAGGCGCTGAAGGAGTCAGAGTGGCTGTCTGAGCTGATGAGGTCACTGCTGCCCGCGCTGGCAGGTGACGTCCACTCGGAAGGCACGCCTGGGTCGTCTACAGGACGCATTTGGTTCTGCTTGTTCAATATATCAGGTAGGTCTTTAGGAACTTCCAGGCTGCCAGGACTGCTTCCTCTTCTTGTCACATTCTAAACATTGAAGATACATAAATTATCTTACAATCTTGGATGGCTTATTTACATAAAATGGAAAAAGCAATCCCACATTTCCTGAAGTCTGAATGTAATGAACAGTTCTTAAGTACCTAAACCAGAAACTGCCATCCTGCTAAATACCAAGACTTTCCAAACCCCCAAATGAAGAACCCATGCAGTCACAGAATTTCATAAATACAAATTTCATTTGCACAGTGGATTTTTGGACACATATCGTAAAAAGCTAAGATTCAGACTAGTATAGGCCACATGGTAGGTAAGACGTGAGAGAGAAAAACAGTTAAAAAGTATATTACATCTCAATAACCGGAGAAAACTTGTTAACCTTGGTTTCAGACACAATGTCTTCTCCAGCCTATAGGCCACCATGCTATAATCAAAAACTTAATTAATAGAAGGAGCAAATTAATGTACTAATTCATGCGTTAATCTTCTTATGGTTAAAACACAACTTTGGTATTGCTCTGGAACACAAAAGACCACATATAACAAAAGTAAGGCATGCAGATTTGCTCATGTACAAGTAAGGTGGTGGTCTATTTGAAGTCTTTCTTTAAGGCGTATTTTTCCACAGATAGGACTGTTTGCTTGAAAGGGAAGAGATATCAAAGTAGAAAAGCCATTTTATGAAATGGCTTGAAATTTGTATGTATTATGAGACTAAACATGCCTTCCTTTTACACTAGGCCCAGTCAGTTCTGCATTCTTTTACTACTCTACTACTAATTAGAGGTTAACTCAGATTTATAAGCTTTTCATGATATAGTTTTAGCATTCAATAGACATAGCAACCTAAAACTAATCTTAGTAAGTTGGCACTCTTTTAAGAAGGCATATCTATTGCTGTGCACTAATTAAAAAAATGAGTGGTAGTTTCAAAGTATTTACTCAAACTTATCTCGGCTCTTTTCTGCTACCTGAGGAAAGTACCAATTCTCAAAACAAAGAGTAATCCCTCCTTTTCTCTCCTCTGGAGCCAGCTGTGATGATTTCTGTTTCATTAATTTTCAGACTAAGTGAACCTTTTTCATAGACTACAAGTTACATTTTGTTGTGTAACTCAAGACTTACTAACAAGAATACTTTGTGCCAACAATCAAGTTTCATAAACATGAGTTCAATACAAAAGACAAAAAAAGTATACATACTTAATAGATCCCCTCTTGCCATTTACAAAAGGTGATGATAAATCAACAAATTTTTTAATAACTTTGAAGAATCTTCTTCTGCCCCTTATTATCACCGACTCCTTACTGACAATTTTCTATAGGAATATGTCTTATAGGAGCATGTCTTAAAATGACCTTAAAAAACTTATAAGAAAAAAGAACTGAACAGTTTTGAAACACTATCTTTCAATTGTTACCCATTCTGTTCTTAATTTGAAACTTTTTTTTAGTATTCTCCCTTTTATTACTACTTAATAAGCACTTATCTCTTCAAATCAGTTGTCTCCTTCTGTAAGCATACAACAGTAACCAAAAATTCTTGACTTAAAATTGATTAAAATTTCTTATTATGAATGCCATTCCAAACAACATGACACTTCTGGAAAAGTGCAGGAAGAAAGTATATGAAAAGTTGGTTCAATTAGCAGAGCACTATTTACAGGAAATTATTCAACACTTGGAAGTGAAATAACAAAATAAAATATATTTGAGTGATTTTGTAGTCTGTTGCATTGACTATACCTGTAGAGAACAGTACTGTACTACAGCATATTACTCAATTACATACCATGCTGAGGACTGCAAATTTATATTAAAACTAGTATTCTGAAAGTACAGTATTCTATGTACAGATATCTTCGCAGGTGCAATTAAGGCTGTTTAATTCAATGAGACTATTCATCGGACAGTAACTTCTGCATTGCTTCCATGATGAAGATTTAACAGGTATGAAAACACAAATGGTATAAAATGGCATGAATCTATGTCAAAGGCAAAGAATAATTAAGCAATATTCTTAATTCTGATTCATAAAAGCCAGAGAAATACTTTTGAGTGAACTGATTTATCATGTCATTGACAAGTTCACACACGTATGGAGACTTGAGTATTGAAATGTAGCAAGTTTAAAGGCTTACCAGTGCATTACCACTGCGGAGCCTCTCAGCTATAAATTCATCCATGAGGTCAGGAACATTTGTATTGCTACTGCCAATATCACTATCAATAGGGTGCAGCTTTTGACTCATGTCCTCTCTATTAGCTAAAAGCAAATGAACAACCATTTATAGTAAAGAACGCATCAAGACATTCTCAAAACAAAATGTAACAAATGAAAAAATCTTCTAATTAACAGAAATTAAAAAATCAAAATTGCCAAACATGCATTTTAAGAATGTCCCTCTTTTAAAGCAGATTCTACTTTCAGAATTAGTACGGCTTCTTCTTCCCACTAAGCAGGGGTTAGTTGATTTCCAATTCCACCTTTAAGAGCAGGAAGCTTATAGGTAAGCACTACTCAAAGTTGTTAATGCTTGCTTTAAGGATATGTTTAAGCATATGTTCTTCCTCCATATCACAAGTAAGTAACAAATTATTAAAAAATTATGTGATTCCTTCAGGCTCCTTCTTCATTGCATTCCTGATGAAAAACAATGTAGTGGAAAAAGTAAACTAGGTTGTAATATACACTAATGACAAATGGCAATGTGGCACTGTATACAGTTAGTATAAATAGTGCAAAGAAAACGTTACATAATAAAATTACATGCTAGTAAATGGAATGAAAGTTCTAACTCTAGATGATCAATGGTTATGAACAATTAATGAAGTTCACGCCTTTATTAGTGCTGTGTTTTTGATATAACTATACTGTTTATATTTAGCTGTGGCTGTTACACCTGACTTTATGATATTCGCCTTTCAAGTCTTCAAGTTACTCCAGTTCATGTTCTCTTTATACAAATTTTTCCCTCCGTGTCATCTCTCATGAGACCACAGTGTAGTTTATTCTAACAATGAGGCTCTGTTCAGTGTTGGATTTTAAATAATAGGTACTTCTAAAATTGTATATCAGATATCTGTTCTTCAGAAGTCTAGTTTCTGAAGAGCAGCAAATCATTTTTGTGAGACCTATGACAGTATTGCTCTCAGGTGCTGTGCTTACAGAGACTGCCCTCAGGTGGCATTAACATTTCAGTGCAGGATGCATTGCAGAATCCTCTGTTAATCATGCCAGCATAACAACGGGAAAAAAAGAAAACCTGCATTACTGCTGAAAGTTAATTTATAGTTCAATTAAGGTTATTTGAACTAAGACAATGTATATTAGAGTCGTAGCCTTCTTTTTTAATTAGTCCACAGAGGTCTCATAGTTAGCAGGAGAAAGACTATCACAAGACCTTCATGAACATCCATGATTCCAAGAAAAAAAGAAAGCAATGGAAGATGTTGCCAAGATGTAACTGCAGCCATTTTGATGAATGAATATAGGAAGGCCTATGACATGTTTTGAAAAAGATTCAAACAAAACGTTATGATTAGACTTGGAGAACTGTTATAATGAAATCATTCCAGTAATAGCAGATTGCTATTTCGGACTGGTTTTTTTAAACTCTCTAAAATGACCTCCAAATGTGAATTTGAGGGGCTTTTTTGGGTTTTTATCTGTTTTGGAGGAGGAAAAGGAGGAAGAGGATGAGGAGGAAGAAGAAAACACACTAAATGAACCAGAAATACAATTAGTTCAACCTAGTTAGTTGGGAGCCAAGTCCTTCTGACAAAAAAACACTCAGAGTGGAATACCACATTCTGATAAAATATGCAGTGCCAATCATTCAGTAGGCTTAATTTGAAGGCTCTGCATGGTAGATGAAAATTCAAAAGTCTCAAGGCTTAATCCTTAGGTCATTTACTGTCTCTTCCTCTTCCCTAACCTGATGATCTTCAGCAGCAAAGAGGTTCAACTAAATATCTCGAAAAGAAAAATTAGTAATTTAAAGTATGTAAATGTAACTTATGCTGGGAGAAAAATCAGCTGGCTATAGGCGCATGCATAACCAAACAGGGAAAGCAGTGATCATCCCAAAGCCTTTGATTGCTTATAAGAGCTTGCTTCAGTTGCATTAAGCCAAACTGGTGCTGCCTTTCTCCTTTTGCGCTCTGCACACTGTTAGTGCTCACCTGCAGCTTTCCTTCCAAAATAGCCCATTACATGACTGTACAGATCCCTCAGTGGAGCCTCTGCTGGCATTCTGTTCTGCCTCTGTGGGGAAACATTTGCCTTCGGCTTCGAAAGAGCATGTACAACAGTTTTATAAACACCACCCAGGGAGCCCTGCTGTTGTGCCGACTCCTGACCTGATGCTCTAAAGGCACTACGATATTGGAACTGAGTAACTGCAAGACCTTCTTTCTGCAACACAGCTGCTTGAGTTTCTGTAGGTTCCTTAACTTGCTTGCTGCCAGCCGCAGCATTGACTGCATCTAGATGTCTATATATTCCAGGTCTAACCAGCTCTGTGGCAGCTGATGAGCTAGTGCTTGCACTGGTACTGTTGTTGCTGCTACCACTACTGCTACTACTGAAGCCACCAAGCTTACGAAGTCTTGCTTTCCAAGCAGCCTCTTTGTTCTCAAGAGGATTGTAAAATTGAACCGATTCTGTAGATGGCCTAAAAGTAACATGAACACTGTTTCTTTTTTTAGTTGTTATTTTCATGATTTTGGCCCTATGAGTTACGGTTTCAGATATACTTCTTTTAGTTGGTGCCAGTTTGCTTGTGCCTGTGATGTGAGGCATTTGAGGATCAACTTGTGCTTTAGGAAGAATTTTCTTTGCATGGACAATACGCGAGTTGGTCACTTTTTCATTAAACTGGGCACTTTTATGCTTTTCAGCTACTGCTGCTTCCACAACTAAATCTACATCAGCTTCAGTGGCTGCTTGCCTGTACAGATATCTCTTCCCTTCTTTGCTGCTAGGACTACTTGACCCATGATCAAACACGCTTTCATATTGCTTATCAATATCTAACTGTCTGGCTTTATTGAGCGCTTGATTTCTTGTAAAAAAGTCTGCTTGAGTAGGTGCAATATTACTTATAAAGCCACTTGGGTTTTGTTCTAGGTGCAGCTCTGTATTATCGGCTCTTTCTGTAACAGTGATGCTAGTTGTGCATTGACCAGTCTGATCTCTATTTTCTAATCCATCCAGTGGTAATCTATCGTTCCTACTTACTGATGTATCAACTTCATGAGCAGAAGCCTCACATTTATCTATCTCAACGTTACCGCAAAGTTCTTCTTTTTCTTTAATAAGATATTCTCTCAGAGAGGAAAGGAGATCATCTTCACCTTCAAGGTCAACATATTGGCTTTGTTCAAAGGCAGTGTTTGCAAATTCTACCGGCCCTATTAAATGACAAAGATGGTCATAAATACTATCCCCAACTTCCAAGGAGGACTCTCTGCTATTTGTATCAGTGATATGGCTTTCAGTGGATCTATGCATTGAAGAGGTCTCAGTGGAACTCTGTAAGCTTGGAGCATGATGGGATGAACTGTCAATGACAGGAACTGCACCTTTGGCTCGTTCAACTGCGAATGGTTCCAGGATGTCAGAGGTGCTGCTGCTTCGTGGCAGTGGCTGTTCTTCATTTAATGCACCAAAAACTTCACTTGGAGCATCCTCACTCTGAGAAAAATGTCTGACTCGAGGCGGACGTGGAAGAATTTGAGCATCATCAATGTCTGTAGGAAAATAAGTATATGTAACATGCACAAAAATTTACAAATAGAGACAATATATATATTTACCGCTACATCCTAATAATGTGACTTTAAAAGCCAGAAAAATCCAGAGCCTTGTTTTCTTAGGTACAACAAAAACACTGTTTCCAATACTAGAGTGTTAAAAACACACGCACATAATATCCAGTACAGAATGTAATATAAATGAGTTAGACCATCAGAACGTAGTTTTAAATGTTAACATGCATGAGAACAAACAGTGAGGTCATGGAACGTTTGGAAATATAGTTAAAGCTAGAGCTGTGCCAATAAGTTCAATAATTCAACCAGTATTATTCCAGGCAGCTTGTTCAGGAAATGGTTACTGAAATACAAATTAGCTTAACAGTAGTACTCCCTGTGTGGAATTTACATCTTCAGAAAAATGGGCAACTCCAAAGAGAATAAGGATGTTTTTTGGAAAATCAGGGTTGTCTACTGAAGATGCAAACCATTAATTAAAAGAGATATATATAAGTATATATATAAACTACTGAGATCAGAAAGAATACTATCATACCGTTATAAATATTTTGGGATATGTAATAGTGTATACCTAAAGACTAAAGCTTTTAAATTACAAGGAAGAGCTGGTCCTATACAGAAAAGATGACTATACATAATGGACAATTTAAAGATATACCACTTTGCCCTAGAAGGATGTTTTGTCTCTCATCTTCAAAATATGAAACTAAATACTTAATGAAGGCTTACCTCCCCCTCTTCTTCCAGTTTTACTCAGGCAAATGTAACATTTATGAGAATTACAGAATTAAGTACTCTGATACCAAAAAACATCCTGCAGCCTCACAACAGTTAACATTAAAGCCACTTTCGTTTATGAGAAGACCAGAATTTGTTATTACCATTTTAATTAGTGATTCTTTGTCTCTGTTGAGACTCTTAATATGTTAGTGTCAGTACTAATCATAGTTAACTGTAATGAAAGCTGCAGTTCCAACATGGATCACCTACAAGTTGTACAGAAGTATCTTCAGCTCAATTTCACATCATCCACAAAAATAAAGAGACTTCATGCACCTCTTCAGATTTCCTACTATGTTATAGGAATACTATATGCTATCAAATCACCAGTGTAGGCAAGTCTAAATATCCCTTACAGACACGTCAACTAACTGCTATCCCTCGTAGTCCTTTTATGAGATCAGCACTTAAACAGCAAGGTGAAATCAGTTTACTCAATTTTCTATTGGGTTTCTTTTTGATAGAATCCTTTATTCCCCAGACTAATTTTTTACTACCTACTACTTAAAAAGTTGTAGAAATGCTTTCAAATTCAGGAATAACAGTAAATAGCTTGAATGAACACCAACAAGAATTATTTGCCACAATAAACAGACTTACCTTGTTGTTCTATCTAGAGGGTGTAACTTCAGGACTGCAATGGTGAATTTACTTAATATCAGAACAATATTTAAGTCCCTTTCCCTCCCCTAACTTTGATGTGTTACAGCTAAAATACCTATGTATGTAATTACATTTTAAACTATTTCTATTATTACTAAATATTATATACAAATATTACTAAGTATTTCAAATTATTACTACATGGATCTCTCTACATATATTTCAGTAATATTGAATATTGATAATCTGAAGTCCCCTTAAAACCTGTTTTGAACTGCTTAACTTTTCTGAGAATGGTAGAGATGGAGCTGCATTTTCTCATATTCTCCTTCTGAACAAAACATATAAACCAGAAGAATGAGATATGTCTGTACTTAACTAAACCCGTGTTCCAAGAAGATGAAAAGTGCTATTTCCATGCTCAATTCTTCAAAGAAGTTAAAATTTGAAAGTAAAATTTTGACCTCATGCAAAGTTTACTGAACTGTAAAGAAGCTATTAGACAGGAAACTGAGAGATCTATATTGAAAAAAGAGAATGACAACCAAGCTATCTCAGAAAATAAACATGAACTGAAAAATCATCGAATACAACACAATCTATTATTCCTTTTCTCTTCAGCTTTGATAAGCAACAATTTCCTATCATTGTTCTTGTTCAACTTATTACTAACTACGTGAATCAACACCCTCTGAAATGAATGTTGTCTCTCTCTAGTTGGAACTGTTTTTTCAAACTCCTTATTGACTTAGGCAGAGATTAACAGAGGTTATGCTAACATAGTCTCAAGCTATTTCTTACAGCTGCAAAGAAAGGACCACAGCATTCAGTCAAAAGTATGCATGATGATATATATGAGATTAATACATTCAACTATGATACAGTGATCTCATCTTGAGCCCTCAGTATGCATTTTTTGTATCTATTATAAACTCAACCTTATCTAAAGCAGCAGCCTAGAAATCCCATGCTGTGCATGCATGCAGTGATCATGACCTTCTAGGATGTTAAAAATAATTGGACAGAGAACTCACAATGCACAGAAAGCAGCTCCACACATTGAAATAAATTCAGCTGGATTTATTTCAATGTTGATCCAGAATTAATTTTAGGTGTTCACATATTCATGACAAGCACATATAAATACACATCTTCAAACAAACATGTGCTTGTGCCAATGAAGATTTCTTTTTTGTAGAACAGGAAGAAACAAAGGAAATGAAAAATGTTATTGCAATACCAGCACTGAAACACAGACAATACTTAAAAACCCAAATGAACTGCTCCTTTTACAACCAGGGCTTACCCTTGCACACAGGTGTACAGTCAGACTGGGACACCATAAACTCCTAAGGAGTTTGTACATTGCCAGCAGGCTGACCCTGTGTATCTGACCCTGTGTACCCTTAGGAGGAACAACTGCCCTGGTTCTTCACATGGTACAGTAAGGAAAAGATTGAAATTGGTACATCTGGCCAATCTCACCCAATCACAACTTTCCTAAATCAACCTTGCCTCTCCTTTTGCTGCTGGAAGGCAGAAAGAAAAGGCAGCTTTTCAGCATCAAGTGTGAGATAAATATGCCAAAATAAAACATTCTGACAAGACAGCATGAGTGCTAATAGAAGATCCCAGTATAATGCTGAACAGGTTTCTATTTCATCATGCAAAGTCAGTTTGAGAAGTGGAGAAAAAATAACATGTTTTTCTCCTGAGTTTTCAATAGTTTGTTGGGTTTTTTTTAAAAGAACACAGGCATTCAGTGAGTTTCTGAGATTAAAGAATAATTACAGTCATACTGACATTACAATATGATTTCTTTATATTTCATCTTAATGATTACTTTATGATTTGGGAGCAAGGTTGTAAAGGCATAATATGGATCTCCCTTTCATGTTAATACTTGACTCTTTTAGTCTCAGTGGATAAGGAAAAATCTCCCACCTGCAATTAATTAGTTTACCCACTGCTTTGAGGAATCTTGCCTACATCTCACTGACACTTTATTTCAGGTCTTGTACCTGAAAATCCTCAACAGTTCCAGAATGAATGGTCATTTTACTAGTTATCTTGTAAATGTGTAAGACTGGATTTCCTATGATTCTGACAGGCTAAGGGAACATTCTTTTCAGAAATACTGCAGATTTGCAACAAATATACTATAACAAATCACTTTACTAACTAAACACCTTAAAGCATAAATCACTTCCACTTTCTGGATACTATTCGAAAAGTTGCAAATATTCTGCACACGGAAATACAGCATAACAGAAACTACATGAAGGAATTACAATCTTAGGAAAAGCATCCTCTATGATGCTAGATGACTGGATGTCAATATAGAACTTTTGCAATATATTTTATCAACCTACTGATTGATCTTCAAGCAGAAACATTATGTCTCACAAATTATGTCAGTTTTTCTGCCTTACTCTTGAAAATTAATATACAATACATAATGTAAAAGTTTGGTCATGAATGCTTTCTGTTAGACTACCTGTCCAGATTCACCAGTGTTCAATGGGTCCACCTTTCAATGACGAGTTTTAAAGATAAAAAGAAGCTGAATACTACTTCCAAAAACTTAATATTAGGCATCCTATTATTCTGGAATAATTTGAATTGTCCTCTCCTTCAAGTTGTGTTGGATCGTAAAGTCATTTTGGATAACAGGGATATTCATATAATCCTGTAATAAGATGAAGGGCTGTCAGAACTAGCTGACATCATTCATTACCTAGAACACACTTGTGATAGAAACAATTTGATTACTTCCCAAATTACATGCTGTACATCTGGAAACAGAAGGCTTTCAGAAAATAATGTATCTAATGTAAGAAGAGTAGACAAGGAAAATGATAAAGCTTCATGTTTAAAAAAAAAAGGAAGAAGAAAGAGAGCACAATTAAAAATGCAGAAAATTAAAAGAGCAAAGCGCACTCTGATCCAGTGGACAGTGTTTCCCTTTCTCTGCTACGTTCCCATCAACACTCTAACAGCTTGCTTTTCTTCACTAGAGCTTTTTAATTTTCTGGCAATGTTCAAGATTCTTGGGCACATCATGAAGCTGCTGCAACACCCATCTGTTTGAGAAAACATCAAAACCAAGAAAGGCTTAGGACTTTTTCTATGTTAGAAGTGCAAAGGTCTGTAATGTCACTTTACTTTTATAATTACATTGGTCATGCAGATTTTGTATTGGATAAGTATCAACATAAAGGATAATAGCAAGAGAGCCATCAGGTCTGGGACACATTAGAAGTAATATGCAAGCCAGGACTTTTCAGAAACATGGATGATATAACTGACTACAAAAGCACTTTTGCCTTGTTTAAGAGAGGATAATTAAGTATCAGCGATTATGTGATGAAATAATACTGTGAAAGCTCATAACCCTTCTGCAGGTGTTCTTAAAAGTCTTCATTAAGCATTGACTATTCCCACCAATGCTATGGCCAGGTAGGATCCATTTTCTAATAGGTTATATATGTATCACTCCTATAAAAATCTCTAAGTTATAATCACTTGTATCTCAGAAGAGATACTCTTTGCACTCATATTTTTATCAATTTATTACATGTAATTTGTATGTTATTAAATTTTGTTTGTGGTGTCAAAAATTGAATTTGAATACTTTGTAACTGTTCATTGTGAAAGTCTGGTCTCTCTAGAGTGGGTTCTTTGAACTTCCCTGATTCTCCCTTAATGTTTTCAGACTGAATACTAAGGCACTAAGTTTCTGTTCCACAACAAGAATTTTGTGACACATGACTAAATACAATTATGAAGATACAGTTCTTGGTACTTCTCGGGTAACAAAGGCAGGCAGGAGAGACAGAAAAGAAAAAAAAAAATCTTCCATAAAAACTTTACTGTCATGAAGTCCTTATATTTGTATGCCATTTTGACTATGTATAGTCCTCCCACTGTGCTTTCATTTTTTTTTTTCCACTCATTGATACAAAGGTGCAACATGATTGTCAGCCTTAACACATTACTAATTTATACCTATGTAATATCTGGGAAAATTACATTATCTGAAAACATGCATTTTTAAAGTCTGTGCTAATTCTAATTGTTGAATCTATTTGTTCAAAGAAAAGTATCCAAAGTACGCTACTGTCCAACTTCTAGCCAACCACCCTGCTGGACCAAAGAGAATGTTGAGGAAAACCACAATCCTAAAAAATGGATCATTTAGAAAATAACACCAAAACATCACACTTGAGAATTCCACACTACAGATTTTTTTCATGGTTTTATATAGTAATGAAAAACATATTATATGATACCATATGCTTTTTTCATGGGAGCTAAAGTGTATCATCATAGTTGTTCACACAACGTCTATGACACTGAATTAAAAAATTTACACAGAAAGATGTAAATGGCAAATTAAAGTAAAATTAAGTTCTTCCTTTCCCTCCCTCACTCATCAAAAATAAAAATTTTAGATTAGTTGTACTCTCTGGTAGACCGATATTATATTGCTGCTTACCAATAAATTGGAAAAGCAAAGAGATTTCTCAAATTTTCTCTTTTATGATAGTAAACATTGGCACAGCACTAACTTCTAACAGTTCCAGAATGAATTGTAAAATAGCATGGTATCTTACAAAACTCGAAATATTAATTCTTTATCTCTTCCCCTCTCCCACCATCCCCAAAGTATTTTTACTTTGAAAAATTTAATGGTTTAGCAGAATTTGAAAGCAGAAGGTTTAAAAAAGTGATAAAGGGGGTGCAGAAATTAGCAGAGGTGGCACTACCTGAAAGCTCATCAGAAAGGGGAGTGAGAACAATATCAGGCAAGAAGGGTTTGGAAGTATGGATCAGAACAGGAGCACTTTTAGCACTGCGTATATAGGCCGATGGCAGAGCACATTCACCAATGGATCGGCTTCTCATGGCTTTAAAAAGGAAAAGAAAGAAGTGGGGAAGGAAAAAAGAAGAGTGACTATAATGAAAGGCTTGTGTCACAGAAAAAGCAGCAACAGAGAAAACAAAGATAAAAAGGAAGAAAATTCAAAAATTAAAACATTTCAGCACGGCAGATATTGGCAGAGCTGTAAGAAAGAAAAAAATCAGTGGACACGTAAGACATTCTGAGTTTTCAACTTTTATGTAAAGCAGCAACAATGCCTTTATTATGACAATTACAGAGATTTTGCTTTCAAAATCAAGAAAGTAATTAACACATTTTCCTACTGCATCAGGGGTTGAAAAATCAAAGTTAAAGTTACTCCACAAGCACTCTGGATTTGATTTTTTTCTTGAACAGAAAAAGTAACTTGTACTACATTTGCATTTTTCTAGTTTCCTTTGATTTTATCCTGAAAATGCATCTCTGTATTAGACAAATACCCATATTCTTGAATTCATGTTCTCCAAAAGAGATTCAAAATCATAAGGAGAAAATGATCAGTTCTGTGTAGAGAAATTTGCAATAAAGCTTGTTATAGTTCCACATTAAAAATTAAATGACTGAAGTGAAATGGTTTGACAATGAAAAGCATAAAATTGTTTTATCCATGGGGTCTGGCTTTTAATTGATACTGGATAAATCTTGCTAAACTAAGGCTAATTCACCTTTTCATATCTCACATCCTGCCAACAGTCCTACAGAATACAAAACATACATAAGAATTGTGGTATTACAATCAAGGTTATAGTGATACTGCATTCAACCTCAAGGTATGCTGGAAGTTCTTCAAAAAGTAATATTCATTGCTTCAAGCTGTCGTAAATTTGCTAACTTGTTTTAAAATTATTGCTAAAATTCTTTAAGGAAATTTCAGAGTATCTTACATAAATATTTTCAGTGCAATACTTAATTAGTCTGAACTTTTCTCTCTAAATATATATTTTCAAAACAACATGGAATATAGACTTAGAACCTTAGTGCTCCTGATCTGCATGGCAATCAAATGTATGTGAATGGAGTGCAGTGGAAGTTGGGCACATCACACTTCTAAACCAGGTTAAAGAATTGCTGCTAATAAACACATGCAGATAACCTGGAGGTCACATAGAGCAGAAAATACACTTGACAAATGTAGCACAACTTAAGTGGAGTCTTAAATTCAGTTTGAAAAAACAATTCAGAAAGACAGACCTTTTAAGACTGAAGCAATGCTCTAGTAAACTTTGTATAACAGAAACTATTTTTTTAAAAAAGGCAATTATGTGTAAGGCTTTACTATCAGTTTAAGAGATACAGTAATAAAAGTCAGGATACAGTTGTAGTTAGATGGATTACATTAATCACTGTGAATCTTACAATGAATGTAGGCAAGAGAAAAATAAAAACTACATAGTAAATATTAAGGATCTTTTCCAGCCTAAATTATTCTAAATAAATCAAGCTTTTGACTGGATACTGTGTTGATCACAAATCTTAAGATAAAGTGTTCCTTTTAATTTGACTGGATTTTTTTACACCATATTACATTCAATTAAACAGTTAAGTGGAGGCAGACAATGTCAGAACACATAGATGTTTGATAGTTTATAATCTTCCACTACTGTCTATACAGTAGAACAATAGGTAAGTAAATTCTTTCTGATACAGTATTTTTATAGGACTAGAACCTGCTGCCTAAGCCAAACTCCTGTATCTAACCTTACAGATTTTTCAACCCATATGCATACTATGTTTAAAGGCCCTTTCCAAAAATTACTTTACATAAGTTCAGGTTAAAAATGTACACACTGCATATCAAAAAAGCTGTGATTTTTATTTGAGTAACAAGCACACACACATATTTGGTGCAGCAATAAATGTGTGCTGGCATGATGATGGCTCAAAAAATAGAGGTGCAAAGATGTACACAAAAATGTGTACAACATAAAACAGATGAAAAAGAAACTCCAGCTTTTTCTTACCATAAAATATTCAACATGCACATCCCCCCTACTCAGATATTAAGAGTGTATATTACTCACAATCAAAGAGAATGTAATACATATCACATATCATGCAACATATTTAAGGTCTGACTCAATTCCAGACTTAGCTTGCAGACCTAGTGATAAACTGAAGGAGAAGATCTGACCAGCAAAATGTTCTAGATTTTACTTATTGTGACTATTTTTTTATAATTTGACCCTGAATTAATGGCACAGATTAAGAAGCAGCTGAACATCTCTCTTTGCAGACCTGAGAGGCAATAACAAACAACTGTGTTCAGGCAGTTAAGATATATGTAACATTTTGTAACATTTTCCTCATTAACATTTTAAAAAACTGAAGAGTTTGGGATTCTAGTTCTGGCAACTCTTTTTGGACTTGTTGTCTTTTAAAATCATCCTAGCAATGCTGGGATGCTTGTCCACAATTGGTATTCTGCAACACGAATAGAATTGAAATTTTAACTGGTTGCAGTGATGCAAACTTGGCTTATTAATATCAAATATGTAAGATAATTGGAGGAAAGGAACAAAACCATGGAAGCTGAAGTGCAGTGAAACTAAAATCAGATTACTTTGCTGCTAACCAGGTCAATATAAAGCTTGATTAGGATAAATTCCAGTCATTTTAAGGCTAACGTCATATAAATAGCCATCTTTCAAAATGCAGCAAAACAAAATCATTAATAAATTGACCAAACAACATAACCTTCTGACAGAATATCTGAAATATTAACAATTTGTAAAGGAGAAATTTTAACATGAGCTTTATCTTGTTAAGACAATTAAGATTTAAAACAAAACCACCATTACTGTTAATCACAGACTATCTACAGAGAAGCAGAAATTACATTTAAAGTATCTGTGATCCATGAGGAAAACTAGGTGCTGTCAGCATAAGACAGAGGAAAAGCTGTGTAGCATTTGAATGTGCAAAAAACCCAGTAAATTTTGGACTAGGGACTTCATTTTTTCTCATTTCTGTGTGTCTTACAGGACAATTAATTCTCCCACATCAACAGGAGCCTTAGGAGAGAAAAAATTTTTAAAATTGAGGATTTTGAGGAATATTCAAACAAGAACTTTGTCTAAATCACCTCTGTGACTTAAAAAAACTAACTTCAGATATTTTTGGAAAAAGAAAGAAAATTTTAATTTCTGAAAAGCTAGCACAATTATATATTCAACTGCCAATATGCATCCCAAATTTTTTAAACTGTGCCAGAATGTACCTACTTCCAAGAAGTATCAATGAACACACAACACACAATGACCAAAGCCACTACTACTATAAAGATAGTAAAAAAGAGATATTCCTTAAAAGGTTCTTCTTTTAAATACAAAATTAGAATCAGCTTAACTTTCCTTCACATAAGCAATAGCACTGAGATCATCAAGATGAGACAACAGAGTAAAGAAATTTGTAGTCCAGTTCCTGTTAACATAGTCTAAGAAAATCATATGAACATAAATGAGTCTTCTTTTGAGGAGTTCACCTAAAGCATTGTTCAGCATAACTCATTTATAACACAGCAAAGAGTATCTGCAAGTAATAAAATTCAGAAATAGGTGACTTCAGAAATGGAGAATTGCACACATCTGTGTCAATCTTTCATTATTGCAATATTCAGGGTATAGTAAAAGCACATTTTATAAACTATGTAGACTTACACATTTTTCCCACTTTGCTTTGCAGAGTTTGAAAATACTCAAACCATCTTGTGCAGTTTATGAAAACATGCACTTAAGAAACCTTCTCTTACCCACCTATCAGCACCATTGCTCAAACCATTCCAGCTTTTTTCTCCTTCATATACACACAATGGTATTATTTTCCAATCCAACTTAAGCATGTGATCAAACTCATTAAGAATTAATATAGCAACTGCATTACTTTCATTTGCAGTAACTGTAATTCTAGTAACCACAAGCTATTCAGCTCCCCTCAAAGCACATAGGGCTGCATAATTTACACATTTAACTAATGTGCAAATCATTACAGATAGTATGCCTTTGCGGAAAGAAGCTATCCACATTGCTAGAGAAGTCAATTCCTTATCCTTTCTCAAATGTCACTTTTATCAGCTCTTACAGATACTTACCAACTGTTTTCTGCCGTACTATGCTCCTTGCCTTTTCTGTTCCTGGAGAGCCAGTGGTTGTAGCACTGCGTTGTCTCATTGGTGCTTGTCCAGGCTGATCACGGCTCCAGCCTCTAGAAAAGGACTTATCAACAGAAGACTTTGGGAATTCATGCCCAACTCCTGTGAAAATAAAATTGCAAATCTATTCACTTCTATTCTGCTATCACCAGATGACTGTAGATGGGTTCTTCCAAACAATTTTAAAGCTGGATGGAATAAATTAAGTTACCAAAGCAAGCATGAATTCAAAAGCCCAGCCAGCACTAACACTGAAGGATACTCAAACTTTTCAGAAATGTTGGTGCTACTGTAATTTTCTTTTCTGAAAAAATGGGCTTACAAAGGTTGTAGTCTGATAATATATGTAATTTTTCCTTTGCTGTTCCTACCACATAAGGTACACAAAGTTATACATTTCAAAACATTAATATTGTGGGGGGGGCTTCCAAATAATTTTGCAACACTGCAGAACATGAAATAAGGATAACATAATTTTACACAAAATGCAAAAGCAAGAAAAAAAAGGATGATGGGCTCAGAGAACAGGGCTCTTCAGAAATTGACAGAAAATTCTATAGTAAGATTAAGAGGGAACAAATTCAGATTTGACATTTATATTGAAGTAAATAAAGCTCACATGAGGAGCTATTAGAAACAGCTAGACGTAAAAAAAAGTGAAGCAAAGAATATTTGCAATGTGTTTCCTTATCCACATTGAGCTCATTAATAATCCAAACTGACACAATCATTAAAGGGGCATCTTTTTGGAAAAAGTGAGCCCTAGTCCAACATGTTCATTATTATTAGCACACAAACAGGGGTAAAGATATTTGGCATAATTTGTATGATATCTATTAATTCTGAAGATGGACTGCAACTCACATTTAGCGATTTTCTCTGAAACCCTGTCACTGAAGGTTAACATAAACTTTTCTCATGTAGCTCAGATGATTCAAAATGCTTTTTAAAGCATATATTCAAGTAACTGTACACATTCTTATTATGCATTCTTATCCTATATGAGACTGCCCTTTTTTGTTTTGTTTTGTTTGGTTTTGTTTTTGTTTTGTTTAACCTGTGGTTTTTTAGCAAGAAAAAGAAGAAAGCTGTGTAGTATAGGAAAACAAAAAATGCATGGTCTGGAACAACCTCTCAAGGTTGACTACAGAGAAATGTATTTCCAGGTCACACAGCAAAAAACCAAAAGTGTGAATAATGACTCTGCTTAAGATGAGGCATAGAAGCATGTGAAATGTTTTTAGCAAAAAAAATCCTGTAGCAACATCCTCTTAAAGAGAGGGAATCCAAATAGGTTACTTCTCAATGACAAACCCTAAGATAGCACTAGGAAGTACCTTCCCTCAGGTTTGACTGGAGAACCACATCAATCAGAACAGAGAAAGATAAAAAGTAAACTAAAAATCACATGATTTGATATCTTTATTACTCACCCTAAATATAATCCTGCCTCTCATTATTAGACCACAATGCACTTTTTAAAGTAGAATATTACCATTATCCATGTCTTACAAAAGTGGAAACGAAGTGATTTCTAATGGTCGCACGCAGAAGTCTCCAAACTGAGAAAAGAATCCAGGTTTTGCAACTTTCAATCCAGACCTCTACCCAGGAGGACAAACTTCCTGTGCCTTACCAATTCCAGAACTGTACCATTACAAGCCACCTCCTCTCCCCATATTATGTCCTACAGAGTATTTTATGCATTTTTTAGGAATCAGTTCAAAAACAGGTACCACTCATATGGATTATTAAAACTGTACTTTCTCTTAAGTAGTCCACAAGGTCATCTTAACAAAACCTGTCTTCACGATGGGCTAGTGATCAATTAGTACCAAACAAAACTATGTTCACATTTCATCTTCTAACTTTTCACAATCAATATTCCAATTGTGCTTGCAATGGCTTAGTTTTCACCAGATGAGTAGTCTTCATTATTTTCAAGAAGTTATGATTGGGACTCAAACTACTTCATTGCTTTGATAAAAGGAGAAAGGTATAACCCACTACCAGCGTAACATTTTAGTTTAAATTCAACACACTTTTGAGAACTATGTTTCATATGTGCCAATTTGCAGAAATGAATCTTAACATGATGATTTTGTGGTAGTTCTAAAAAGCAGCTTTACCTTAAAGAAACAGGGTTATTTCAGGTGATATAGATGCCTAATTAGGTACACAAAAAAAGGTGAGACCAAAATTATCCTGTGCCCAACACCTCATTACACCAGCTCAAATTCAAATTATGTCTATACAGTGTTGTCTTACCTTTGCCTTTGTGTTTTTTCTGCTTCTGCTCACTTAATTTATCCAATGGCAGGTCACTGAGGTCCAGGCTATACAAGTTTCTAGCTAATACTTTAGTAAGTGTCTCCATTGTCAGTGACCACTCAGTGGCCAGCTCTTCCCAGTACGTCAGTGATGACATTACAGAGAGCAAGTCGTCCCAAAGTTCTCGAGAAATGTACACATTTAGATTTGCTTTGATCCAAGCTACTATAAGAGTCTAAAAGAATAGAGAAAAGTTGGATTGTGAACATGAGTTGACAACATTCAAATGTTACTATTTAAAAGGAAACTTCAAACTGCCACAGAAATTTCTGTGTAGTCCCAACATTCTTTTCCTCACCAGTACACACAGATTTTTAACGAATTATCAAGTGTTAGCACAGGGTTCTGACTTAGATACAGGAAAAGCTGGTTAGATTCATTATCAAGTGTATTCTTTTTGTTTCACTAAAGAAATTGGAGTCTCTACAGATCCTAGTCACTGAGAACCCACCACAACACCACTTTGCAACTAAAAACTTTGAAAGGATTTGCTACAGCTTTTTGTAAGGAATTACAGAATTCTCTAAGAAATAAAAAATCCATCGGTTAGGCATGGATAACACAGAAGACTTCATGCTGACTTGAGCTAATTTTGCTATGGAAGCAAGCTAAAACTGCACACACTGCCAGTTATCCTTGCCAGTTATTCCAACTCAAATAAAGGACAGCAATTCTTGAATTTTACAGTATCTCAAATACTGTTGTCACAGTGTCATTAAAATATAGGATAGAAAGTAACAAATGTAACCAGCTCTTTGACCATTCACATTATCAGGGTAACATATCATCCAACAGTGGTTCCTGTATCCCACATATTCATGAAAATTAGGTTGAATTAATTAAAGTGAATTTATGTTTACTTGCCTGGAAAAGAGGTCCTGCAAGTCTTCCAGCTAAAGTGGAGTTTTTTCTTCCTTGATACTGCAAGAAAGTTTGGGGTGGTATTTTCAGCACAGATTCGGTCACCCTGAGCAGCACAAGTAGCATCTGCTCCCTGCAAAACAGTATTAAACTTAGAGTTATCATTTTGTTATTCTTCTGGATATATCAAGGTATATTTAAAGGTATAATCAAGCCTGATTTGCTCAAACACATTCTGTAAAGGACATAATGATTACAAAGAGCCTAACTTGGTTCTTGCAAAAGAAATTATTCCAATCGTTTTTCACACTTAAGACTGAGGAATCCCTGTTGCCCTCTAATATCTTTTTCCAAGTCATTCAACTGCTATCACCTTCAATGGCCTGAAATTAGAGGCAAAGTTTTAAATGTATTTTCAATCTGAGCTTTTTCTTCCTCTGTATTACAGATTTTGGCAATTTTACATTATCATTAATATACTTCATCAATTATTTTGTGTGGCACAATCTTTTTCATCGAGGAGTCAATTCTTTACATTGATGTGAAACTGGGAAAGAAAATACCAACCTAGTAGCATCTGTTTTCTATTATCACTCCCAAATTTCCCAGTGGCTAGCTTGACTCAGAAGAGGAGACAAGCTTCACATGACACATAGTGCCAGCTTTACTTACCCAGAGTTCACAGAATACTACTGACAGACTGAATGCAAGTCAAGTTAAAATCGAATAAATCAGACATTTGAAATCCCCTTGCTACTGCTTCCTTGTAATGGAGAATGGTGGCAATATACTACCTGATTACAGACTACTATTTAAAGGAGTGGGAAATAATAGAAATCCCTTTACAGCAGGGTCCCTTGTACCTGCTAGGCACCATAAGCACTGGAAAGGAACGACACAGTTACACAGTACACAGACTCCTGTATACAATTACAGGTCAAGAACAACACACATCTGATTGTCATAGTTATCCATGCTTATCTGGGGTTTTTTGTTTATTTTTAAATAAGGCTGTGAAATTTTGTATGTTTTCACATTTTAATGCTTTCATAAATGATCAAAATGCCCTGGAAAAAAATCATCAGTAGCTCCTTAATAGCAACCTGTATGTCCCAGCTTAGTCTTTTTTGCACTGAGGGATAAGCTGCCACAAATTAACTAGGAACTTACTAGAGGCTTTAAGAAAGCAGATAACCTCCCCTGTGCTAAGTTGTCTATGATGTTCAAGTTCATAGACTTCCTGATTTAGAGGATCTAGTTCATATAACCAATACCACTCTACCGTGTTTACTACCAAGTAAATTTTAACATTTGTGTTGTGAACTAATAATCTAAGATAAAAGCATTAGCATTTTACCATGTCTTCTTGTCCATAGTCACTTGGACTACCATGTGGCGGTAGATATTGAGAATGCGTTTGCACATATCAGTGTGTTCATCCAGCAGAGCTTTAAATTCATTTGCAGGTTCAAGAAAAAATATATTTGAAGAATTTATTATAAAAACCTGTAAGCAGAAGAGAGTGGATGTTATGAGCCTGAAGCACTTTGATGTTTTCAGCAGTTCAGTTGATAGAACACGGAAGATAAAAATCTATAACAGAAAATCTTTATCAGAAAAGGTTGCATGTGCACACAGAAGTGTATATTTAAATATGTTAGTTTGAAGTAATGATTAAGCAACGAGACTGATCCTTTTCCCATTTTTTCTACAAAATCTATTCGTATATTTTCATTCTCACAGACAGATGGTACAACAAACTACTCAATATGATTAGTTTAATATGATGGACAAAAATGTCCCAGTAAGAAGTCCACTGCACAAAAGTTCCACCTGTAAGACAGAACTGACTAGTACAATATATGCTGAACTGCTTGAAATACTCCTGGTACACAACGTGTGCTTCAGCATGACATGGCCTGTATTATGTTCTGGGAAACTAAAGCATTCATCCCACTGGGATCAGTAAGGCTTACCAAAAGTAGGAAACAGGACACATTCCCCAAAGTGACTGACTTCAGTGGACAGTGAATTAGGGCCCTCAGAATGAAAATTATGAAAAAAAAAGTAGGCAAGGACATTGTAAGAGCTACAGAAGCAGCTACCGAAGTGTTACTATATTTTTATGTAAGTTTAGAAAGCACTTGAATCTCAGGCCTAGATTTTCAAGTATTTTTTTGTCTTTCTTAATCTACATGTACAGGAAGTCATTGGTACTAAAGTCATAATTTCCCTCTACTGAAAGCTTTGGATTTTAAATAATTAAAAACTATTAGTATGCAGGTTTACATTCACTAGCCTCAACTAATGAACCTAACCTACTCTAAGTACCTAGAAATAAGTCTATGCAAGCATTAAATGGGAAAAAAACTCAAGACAGAAGTCTTGGATTATCGATTCACAGAGAAAATCAAACGTGGTTCCAGGTCAGGAAATCTCTCAAACTGAGACATGGTACTGGGTTAGAATGATGTCTTGACTCTGTTTCAGGCTAAAAAAAAAAAGATATTTGGTAGTCAAATGAACCTTTGTCTAAAAAAACTTCAACATGAACAGTCTTCATGACATTGTCAGATGTGTAAGCCTTAGTAGTATATTGCAAACAAATACAGATACCTCATATTTCTTTTCTCAGTAACACTTCCTGTTCTAAAAAGCTGTTGAAAACAAAGATTATGAAGCTTAAATTATTGCAACATATTTGAATTTAAAAGTGATGTCAGTTACGAAGTTTATTTATATATATAACAGTGTACAGAAGAAAAGAAAACCCTACACATAAAATCATTCAAGCTGTAGTAAAAATGAGTTTTACTTAGCATGGTCACACACAGCAGAAGTGCACACAGTAAAGTGGCAAATGCACATGTCTGTTTTATTTTGTTCAGAATCAATTTTCTGCTTATAAAGAATATTATAGAGGCTGGAGTCATATACTCACCTATATGAATATAAATGCACACACATATACATAAAATGCACACATTTTATAAAACCTTAAGAGCATTTCAAATACCCTCAAATTATACCCTCTTGATTTTCTATAGCCTCAACTTCAGTGAAGCATTTTGCTAAACATTTGAAATTAAGACAATTTCTACCCTGTCAAACCGCCTAGAAGGAGTTAAAAAACTTCTGTTAGGGTACAGCTGCAACTCCTGCTTTCCTTAACTGTATCACTGGAGAGTTATGGTGTCTCATCAAATTTTTCAAATATTGTAAATTCAGAAAAAGATGAAAAAATATCCCTGTACACCTTATTAATCAGACTAGAAAAACTACAGGATTGGATGTTCTTGTTTTTGTGACTAATAGTGTAAAAGAAAAAAGCCTCTAAACATTCTCATAAAACAGTTAATTAGAATTATTTGAAGATGTTGCAGTCACGTGAGGATTATTTTTTCTCTAATATAATGCAAAGCAGAATGCATGTTCTGATGCAAAATTAAAAGATTTTTTTTTAATTGTGTTACCCAACATTGGTCTATACATTGTCCTACTTATGGTCAATAAAGATATAGTGAACCACTGTCATTAGTCTAACATTTATCATCATAATTGTTACGTTATAGAAAGTAATTTTAAAATTTAGAGATGCTTTAGCGATGCATGGGATTCCCTGGCAGAAGTATCGCACTACATTCCACTCTTTATGTGCTGATAACAAGAATTTTAGGTAGTTTAGGTAGATAATTTAGAAAAAATTAGATATCAAGTCTGTTTCATACCTGCAGTACTGACTGCACTCCAGCTCGTACATTTTGCTCTTCAGTATCAATTTCAGATGTTTTACGCAAAGTGTCTTCATAACAGCCATTTCTTGTCCAGTTTGAATTTCTAACATGACTGGAGTTCATCCCTTTTTCCTGAAAAATATTTTTTCTTAAAATGCCACAAATTTTTAAACAAGTATTTTGGCTTTATATTAAAGGAAAAAGGATGTAATAGGTACTAAATAATAAACAACGGTAGGCAAATGCACCTAAGACATAACAATATTTCATGAGGCTTGTAGCAATTATCTTAAAGTACCCGAATGAAGTCACTACTACTTTTGTCATCCTTTTATTTGTATATAATTTTACACAGTTGAAATTTGGCATACTGTATAATCCACATCTTGGAAATAGTTCATAAAATGATATGAAATTTTAAGTTGAACTAAGCATCTTAAAAAGCTACAGATAATAGATAAAATTGGTAGCTTGTCCATACAGTATTTTTCCATTGATTTTCCCTAGAAATGCTCTGACATCAAAGTAAACCACATAAACTATCAAGGAAGCCACTTCTCTGTCTACTGGCATATTAATGCACAAATATTAACCAACAATATTTTACCTCTTCTCTTTCTTTTCCTTTCTCTGACGAATTATGGTCTACATTTTCATCACAATCTACAGTTGTGCACTGCATTATTTCTTCAGGTTCTTTCATAAATAAAGGTTTGTCTTCTTGTTGAATCCATTCCTGATACACCTTCACCACTTTCCTCACGGCAGCTGCTTCACATATTGGCAACAGAAATGCCTGCAAGCAGAAAAAGAAAGAAACAAAACACAGTTACAATACTTGAAGTAGCTGGGCTCTATAATGTACAAGTTCTACGAGATAAGGGTGGAAAAATACAGCCACTGTAGGATCCTAGCATACAAACTATTGCTAAACCTAAATGTTTGCTCACTTTCTTCACATGTAAACTGAAAACATGAAAAAAACCCACATTTAAACAAGAAAACTTATCAAGAAATACTCCGAAAACTTAATTGCCAAAGAGAGAGAGATGAGAATCCATGCAGGCATAACTACTTAGCACGTAGCCTGCTGAAATTAAGACCCAAACACCCATCAAAATATGCAAAACGAATGAGCAAAAGTTTCTATTACAACATCCTCTATTCAGAGGATTTGGAAGAGTGGAGTTAAACCAATTCTAAATGACTAAAGAAAAATACAAGTGACACACAATACTGGTAGTCATCTATCTTATTTTTAGCTAAGTAAAATTTTACAAAAAGTATCCTTAAAGCAAATGACTCCCTCAAAAGATTTCAGAACTATTTTTTCTAAAAATCATGCATTTGAGTTGGTGTGATGGCTGATCAGTGCCCTCTTCAGAAGGTTTTCTGTATTGGCTGTGCTGGTAACAACTAGTCACAGACCAGAAACTTTCAACATTAATCAGATTTTAACTAACGATAAATACACTTACCAAAGACTATGATGCCCTAATTATATTTTTAGAAGAACAGATAAACTACACTAACACACAGCTTTACAGGGTCCATGCTGTGACTGTTGAAAACTAGTTATCCATGTCTTTAAGGAGGGCCCACTTAACACAAGTAGCATATTCCCTCTGGAAACAGACATTTCATACCATTATCACACTAAAAAGAATTCAGCTTAAACTGACAAGTTCAGTCATATACTTGCTCATCAAGTCTAATATTCTTCTGCAAGCCCATATACATTTTTTGTACCTTCAAGTCTAAAATGCATAAAACTTGTTCTCTACAGACAATCTTTCCACCACTCAGTACCACTGAAACCTCCTCTTGACTGGAATAACTTAGTCCTAATGTTTTAGAAACATTACAAACACCTTGCACATTAGAAATTAATTTACAATGAAAACTCCTGGCTAAATAATGATGTAAATAAGATCTCATAATTGCACATGAAATCAAAATAATCTACATAAACTCATGGAATTACTTGTGAAAAGAATGAAGAAAACTGCCTTTGCTTCTTTTCACTGTGGGGACAGTTTCTACATAGACCATTGATAATTTAGACATTCAATGTCTCAGACTCTGTAAACCCTTGAGTGTCAGCTGTATTCAGCTAACTCTGCCATGTCCTTCAGTAATGTGTCCAAGCTCTTCAATACAAGGGAAATTTTCTGACATTTATTTGCCTCATTCAAAAGTATCTATTTCATCCAGATAAAGAGTTTTAAAACATTCAGCTTTCTGCTGTCTAAAACACTTAGTGTTGTGCATTTAACTTGAAACTTAGTATATTTTTCTTTACTATTATTCAGAAAACTCTCTTCATCTTTTGATCTATGGCACGGCACATAAAGAAAGTTTATCTTGTTCTATTCTCCCACATTGAACTCAAAGTTGCTATTAATAAAGACTCCATATTCTGGCATATGTTCTCAGTTTAAATTTGCTGAATAGTTTCCAGTAGAGAAACACTATTTTGAGTATGCTCAGCTAACATTTCTGGTTGCAGTAAAGTCAGAAACAGAAGCTGCTACCTTCTACAGCCACCTGTCCTACTCTTCTGATGAACACTGTCAAGGTAAGGACATTCAGATGCTCCTAAAACAGCTCTTGAACAGCTGCAGACTCCCACAGGAGGCTTATGTTAATACAGTTGGTTGTGAGTTCTAATACCTACAGCGCTGATGTATGAAAAGATTAAACATTCCCGTCTATGGGGAACTGTGAAGTCCAACTTAAATGTTGTTAAATTGGTTATTAAAGATATAAAACTAGAAAAATCAGAAACTGGGGATATTCTACACAGAAAATATTTCAGAATTTTAGCTTTTCAATTTCTGAAGGCAAGATGACAGAAAAAACCTGTAATTTGGTATAATGTTCTGCTTAACAAGTGCTCTTGAAAGAAAACCATGACATAATGAAAATTAACAATACAATAATCAAGATTCTTGCATTTAAAGCAGAGGTTTTACCTGTCGAAAAATCTCAGTTAGAAAATTAACATTGCTTCTTTTAGAAGAAAAGACCTTCCGGACAATTTCAATATCAGTTAAATGCTCTTCATCAATACTGCAGAGGCTGGAAGAACTTGGTTCTCTCTCTGTTAGAGTACTTGTGTTAGAATGAGATTGTTCTGGTTCTGCATTTCTATCCTGTTTATCAGTACTGTCATTTTTGTTGTCCTCCCTTGAAGCCATGCTGGCAGCTGCTCTCTGAAACAAAATTTTAAAATATTCCATGGTTCATTTTTAGTACAGCAATAAAACAGTACAATTTAAGTATAATTTAAAACAGCACAAAGAATTAAAGAAAAAACAAACAAAAGGATTTACTGCATTTCAAGGCTTCTAAGGTCTAGTTGATTAAAAACAAATTGCAGAATTTCAAAAAAGAAAGCAGCATTGCTGGTCCTTTCAAAGTGAATTCACAAATATACAATTTGTTTAGAAATTCCTTTTTTTTAAACTTTTCTTTAGTTGTAATTATTGGAGGAGAGCATACTGCTGACATAACAATTAAGCCAAAAACATGAAAACAAATACCTTTATTTGGTTTTACCTGAATATTCTTTGGCACATTTTCACCTTCCATCCCAGGAATATGAGGTCCTGTATGAGGTTTTGGCTCAAGCCAGAAAGACACCAACCATCGAATGACAATAACACGAGCCTTAATGAAAGGTTCCTTTGTGCAATATATTGCCTCATTGGTTTCAGCATCTTTCTTAACTATTACGTAGTGTGGCTTTGGTCTCATTTGTGGTATATCTGTAAGAAAATAAAACATCTCAAAAATATGTGCAGAGAGAAAGATCTGCATAAGAAAGAAATCCTAAAACCATAACAACACACATGAACTTTCAGAGGTGTAGCTTTGTGGCATTCACTGTTGCACCACTCATTCCAAGATGTGCTGGAATGGATGCAACAGAGAAAATGTCAAGAATTGTAAGACATCAAAACACTTGAATTTTCTCCTGAAGGGAGACAACACTGTTGGTCCAAAAGACAGAAACTTGTTTCTGCTATGAAGAACCTTTAACTTTTTATCTGAAAGTGATTTCTATAGCCTCACATTTTTGCTTGCATTTCTTTTCTCTGTAAGTAAACACATTTCCTTATTTTCAGGTTCTTTTAATATACGTTATAGTCAATACTTAAAGATAAACTTCAGCAAACTCACTACTTCAAATTTCCATTGAAAACTATAAAGTTCCAAGTATCAAAATAACCGTTAACTAGACTATGACCTATACAAGAAAACGACGTTCATATAAAATTAATATATTATCACATCTAATCATGGATACAATGGGAGATATATAATTCCAAAATGCAAGTGCAATAAACATAGCCTCTTCTGGCCCTGCAAAAGGTGAAAGATGAATAGAACAGAGAAATCCTGTTAAGCCACATGAGCTTTGCAGCTTTACCTAGTACCCCATCTGCACTGGCTAATTTTGCTGGACTTTGCTGCCAGACCACAGGCACTTACATTTTCCTATGATTTAGCTGCAAGATGACTCTGTGGCAATAGCTTCTGTACTGGCTTGTAGGGAATGTAATGAAGGATGCTCAGGGGCACATCACCTGGCAGGAACAGTGGTTTTTTGGGGACTATAACTGGCAACTCCATTTTTGCCATCCCATGTTCTACATGATGGTTCAGAACTGCTTAGCTTTTCTGGTTCTCTACTGTGCTAGAGTCATCAGTACTCCTGAATCTGCTTCAGAAAAAAAAACCATGACAGTACTTAATAACTCGGTGTGGATTGATGAAATGTGTGTTAAAAGCATTACAAAGATGGGGACACACATGGATCCCATTTTTAAATTGTGCATTTTTCTGTGACTTAACACATGTTAAGTGTGTTATTTCTGGGCTTCACAAGCCAAGATATGGTGCAGAATAGTTCTGCATTACCAATCATCAGCCTGAAGTAGTAACGATACTTTCATGTGCAAGTGACATTTCTCTGCAAGGGGCATGCTAACCAACTCTAGTCCTTGTTCTAAAAGGGCAAATATGAGATATGCTACAAAACAAAAAGAAGATGAATATTTGTGTGAGGACTGATTATGATATGTGCTGTCAGGACACCCTGATGCTGGTGTTTCAGTATCATGATTTTCATCTAGTGAGAGCAAAAAAACCCAAGAAACTCAAACCAAAACAAACACAAAATAAACAAAAATCCAAACCAAAAAACCAACTAACGAGAAAAAGGAAGCATGGAAAAATGATGGTCCTATCCCTATACAGAGAGGGACAAATTGGACAGAGACAGTATGTAAGCACTGCCTCAACTCTTCTATAGCCTGCAGTACATGAGCAAGAGTGAAGTTCCATGGTTTTACAGGCCAGCCAGAAGGCAGTTCAAGGATACTAATCGTGAGAGTCAAAGAAGATTTTAATAAGTCACACTGAACAATAAAAAGTTATTCCCTGACTGTATCTTCCTAATGCAAAGCCGAGAGTTGTTTTAAAGGATCCTGTGTAACTTTGCCAGTTTATGGTGTTAGAATCCAAGTGGGACAAATCTTGACACCAGTGAAGAAATAATTAACTATTGTCTAGGCAATTATATTATGACAGCCTTTTAAAGACATCTAAAGTGAAACTAGCCAATCTACCAGACTGCTGTAAAGATTTCCTTGTTACCGTTACAAATACACAAAATCCAGCGCCTGCACTGAGGATAGACCAGCGTGGATATCTCGGTGGCTTTTCAAAAGCCACTTACATAAGTAGCGATAAACCATCACGTCGCTGCTAAACTGAGGAATGTTTCCTGTACAGACTTCAAAATTACATCCATAGTTTTCAATGAAAGTATTATTTTTAGAGGAAAAAATCCACATGATTCTTGCACAGCGTCTACCTAAGGAAGTAATAAATGCACAGAATACTCTTTGACAAGTTTACAAATGGTTTATTTACTGCAAATAATAAAACCCCAGTACACTGTTTTCATTTGGTGGAAACAGCAGGTTAGTAAGAAAATTAAAAATTAAGACATCTTACACAAGCACGTCTAACAGTACAATCTGTGAAAAAGGAAGCAAATGCCTGGTAGCACAGCATTTAAAGATGCAAAAATCAGTTCTCTCTGGTATCTACTAGCATTCAGCAGAGCACAAAGGCTGCAATACTGGCAGTATTGTCAGAAGGACTAAACATGCAGTAAACATGTTTTTGCAGCACACTGTCTCCTTCTTGTTTCATGATAACCTCTCAGAACATCCTCTTTCTATAATTTGTTTCAACTGCACTGTGTGCTGCAGCTGCTTCTCAAATGTATCCTCCTTCCAGCTGCTTCTCAAATGTATCCTCCTTCCAGCTGCTTCTTGTATTTTCACATTTCTGTCCATCTTGGAAGACGGCATCAAGGCTTCAGATGAGAACACAGACATAAAACCAAAGCAAAACAGAGCTTGTTAGATGGACTCACACAGCACAAGAGGAAATATTCCCTTCCCCCAACTTTCCATTTTTTCTTTCGATTGTGTTTTGGGCTTTCCCCACCTGCTGCCCTTCCCCCTCTGGGAACCTGATGTGAGCTGATGACAAAAAGGGCAGGAAGCTGTAGGTGGTGGAAGACATACACAGGGTAGAAAATGAACAGGCTAGCAAAACCACAGTGGATGCCTGCAAGCTTTGACCATGCTTAATTTTTAAGACAATAAAGGGTTCATAAGGAATGAAGCGCTGAAGACAGCTGTAGGACAGCCCACTTTAGTGTTTCCCTGTAAATGAAGGAGCCTATCTAAATGGCTTAGAAATGGCACAGAAAGGCACATTACTATGATGGAAGAAGCAATGCTCCTGGAGTATTACTGCCATATCTGTAGTCCTTCCTAAACAGCTTTTAACTCAATCTCAACAGATATTTAACAAAGACATTACAGTCAAAATAAACACTAAGGCAAAAAAACCCCAAACCAAAACATAAAAAAGGAAAAAACTCTAAACAAAACAAAACCAAGCTAAACAAAAACAAACAAACCCCCTCAAAAAACTATCTCATGGGCTTTTTTAACGCTGTATTCCTCTTCTAAGTCTGTAATACTAAAGCCAGAATTTGAAGGAGGCACAATACTAGCTTTCTTTTAACTGGAATGCTTGGTGCTTGTTGCTGTAACCAACATATTTATCAGGAAAGAAATCTCAGTCCAATATACTATCTCCAGTAAAGCCCTGTATCAACGCTTGCTTACTAAAACTACTGTCCTGATTTGTACCTCATGACTTCTCCTAAATTAAACATTACACCAGTAGCATGAGAACTGTTCTTAGTAGCAGGCTCAGTGCCCAAGTTTGCCCTGCTTTCAGCCTCAAGGCTGTAAATTAAGAACAAGCACAGGATTATTTTCAAATAGGTTGGGAAGATGCATGCCAGAGAAGAATATCTTGGAAGAGAAAAAATTATTCAACTTACCAGTGCTTCTGTTGTTTTCATCACTGTATTGTTCCAAAAATCCTCATTATAGTTGCTCACTGTGCACAGTTTAAGGCACTCACAGTAATTTTGGGGATCTGTGCACATTTCTTCTTGTTTCCCATTGTCCTCTTCTTTACTAAGGCCTTAAAGTTTCTTGTTTACAGTTCACAGAAAAACAGAGGACTAGAGTAACACTTCTATGGAAGACTCAGTCAAGATCTTCACAGAAAGAGAAAAACAGCATTTCTGTATTTCTTGTTCCAGAGCATCAAGCAATGGTAGGTTTGCTTTCTCAGCACTGCTTACTAACCCTCGTGTAGCTATTTTATCACTGAACCTCTTCAGCATCTGCACAATAACTCTTATTCTACTGTTACTTATGGCTGTATTTATACTGCTTCTTCTCCCCTAGATGAGAAGGCCCACTGTTTGACTTTCCCAAGAGAACAGAGTTTTGACACAACCATCTCTGAAATCTAAATAAATGTACATGGATTGGAAGAAACTAAGACAAAGTTTTCAACAAACTTCCCCGACAGCCTGATTTTAGAATACGGAATTGTGTCTGGAGATCACTACTAGTCCTTTTGAAATGCTGCATCAACACATAAGAGGAATGGTGATGTGACTGTATTACTCGAGTGATGAAATGGTAACTTAAAGCCTGTGTACAAGGTATTGCTTTGTAAAGAAGAGTCTTGAACTCTGTTGGCCTACAACCAACATGTGCATGAGTGCATGTAAACCTGAGATAAAAAAATCAAGGTTTGCAAACAACATTCTGGTTTAAAATGGGCTACAAACTCTGAGTAAAATGCAGGTTTGCTTAGACAACACCTAACATTCCACTCTCTATATGGAAAGATATTCTAGCACCATCAGCTTTGAAGAGTGTGCTAAACCCTAGTTTCCTTTTCCTACTGCAAGCTCCTGATAAAATGCAGTTGGCACAAAAACATAACTTTGCCCTGTCAGAACTGTGAGCAAGCACTGTATAATCCAAACACTGTGATTTTGTACAGATAAAGCCAACACACCCAAACAACAGCACACTAACACCTTTTATTTCAGCAGCAGTAGTTTCTCTTCAGAGCACAACTGAGATCAACAATACAGGTCACATTAAAGAACGGTTTTACAAGAACATTTAAGTTACCTCATTGAGGCTAATATAGCAAGATTGATTCTAATGAACGGGTCAGAGGCTTCCACTAACAAAGAACTGAAAACCATAAATAGGAACCTTAACATGTTCTTTCATGACAAATACTTTTGGAGAATGCCCTTCATGGGCAACATGACTCAAGCTAAAAACTGCTTTGCTATACTGCCTTGTTAGGAGTTAGAGAGCACAAATACCTGTCTCAAGGATTGTTAAGGCCACAGAAGGGAGGAATTTGTGACAGGAAGGTGCTAATTCCAGGCCCGACAGAGGCAAGATCTGGTTAGCATGTCCTGGTTAACACACTACCACTGCAACAGACTGTGAGAAAAGAAGCACCTGCTTATACATGTATCACTGGTCAAAAAAGTATCATCCCAAGTTATGGGACAGGCGGCATCTGTGGCCACCAATGGCCACCAAAGCTCCCCTGAATATGCCTCCATGAACACCCGGAACTTGGACTGTATAAACGCGGTACAGTTGTCCCTCCTCCTAGGGGGAGGGTAACAAAGCTTAGGAAGAACGATGTATTAATGATAGTGGATACACAGAATGCCAAATTTAGGGCCACAAGGACATTTGGCAGAAGATAAGGAAGAAATTATTAAAACCATCTCAGCAATTCTGCTAAAATCAGCTCCAGCTGGGTAAAAGGTAATTTTGCAGGGGAAGATTGCGACCACCAACTCACGAACACAAGAAACCCACCATCTCAGAAGGAGAGAGGGATGGAACATGCAGACTAATTAGCGTAAGCTGTATTTAACCAATAGAAGATGGAATACTAATTAATAAGAGAACTATATTACTTGCAGCCAATAAGCATTAATTCCTTTGTTTGCTAAAATGTATAAATAGTGAAAAGATCTAATAGTCAGTGGCAAACCTTGTGGACCCAGCACTCCTTTCAGCACAGAACTTACTAAAAGATGAACAAACCAGGTCCTGCACCCCACCACCAAGCCCAGGATGAAGAAGGACCAACAAGGCACTGCTGGATCCACGGGTGGTGACTAGCTTCTGCTTGCACTCTCTCCCTCCTTTTTCCCTCTCTCCCTATCTTGTCTTTCCCCATGCACTTAATGTTACAAAATAAAGTCAGTACTGTTGAACTAGCATTTGGTCTCATTGGCACCTTTTGGTGCAGTTTGGGCAGAGGCATCACTCACCACTCAGATCATAACATCACTATTAGATAAAATGTAATGACCTTATCAGCTGTGTTAACACTTACCAAGTATAGGGTTATACAAGCTGGTCTCCTTACAGATGTTTGGGAAAATAGAAGGTAAGTAGTATTTCTTAAAATTTGAGAATAAAAATGAAAATCCCTTTTCCTGGTTTTCCTTGTTCTTCCATTCTAAACTCTTAACCTTAAAAAAAGAATTTGGACAAAGTGAATATCTGCAAGTAGAAGAGACAGGTAACTGATGAAATGTCCTCTTTATAAGATATTTCTTTAAAACAAAATCATATATATTTTAACAGTTTTAGAAAAACGAAACAGAAACTGGCTGGGAAATGTCAATGAAACAAAGACTGTTCTCTTCCAAAATACTTTTTTAAAATGAACTTGAACACATAAAATACTGAAACCAACAGAAATACATTTGCAGTCATCTTGCCAAGTCAGGGAGTAAGCCCAAACTGACTGTTTTTAACAAAACTTTTTTTATACTTCAAAACGTTTTATAAAAAAATAATAATTACCCATGCAATTCCAAATATTTCTTAAACAACTTCTTTTAAGACATTTTGAGTAACAAGTGTTCATATAGTCATTGTAATAGGTACTTGGATTCATTTGTGTAATTGGCAACATAAAACATACAAATTTTTCAACCACAAGCAGCAGAAGATACAACTTTAAAGTTGAGTTACACAAATGCACTTTCATGGATCGTGATTGCTAAACATTCCCCGTTACGAAGTGTTTTCCTACATGGTACATCCTACCAAGCATGATAAGTTCTCCTGAAGAAATCCAACATGCAGTTTTGATCTCTGTTCCTGAGAATCCATCTGCCTGCAAGTGATCTGACAAGTCTATCATAAATAATATAAAGGAAGACTTCCCTCTCTTTTTTTTTCCCCTTTCCCCTCTATTTGTCCATTTCTTACTCAAAGACCACAGTTCTATTATGACCCATTTTCAGGACAACGGGTCTGTAGAGTGGAACACATATGCACATATTTCACCCCCCAATATAACCTAGTACAATGGGTGATACATATCATTTAGTGACACAAAGTCCTTTAGCAGAACTTAATATCAAAGTAGCTTGCAATTATCAGTGCCTCTAAGGGGACTTCAGCAAACAACTTCAGCACTCACATAGTGAAAAAGCTCTATGACACCTGTCTCAATGACTTATCTGAATTTAAATATAATGCTAACAATTTATTACAGAAAAGTCTTCAAATATATAAGGGCTATTTTTCTTCAAAGTAAATAGCCAGCATTAAGCTTACCCTACAGATCACAAGTATGAAGACCTCTATTCAAAGTGGGAGATGCTGGAAGCAATAAAACGAGGTTGGAAATTATTCCAGCATGGCAAATTCACATAGAAAGATAGATAAAGGGAAGCCATGAAATGTTTAACATTTGTCATATTTGTATACTGTCCATCTTCTCTAGTTAAACCTGCAAAAATGTGAAGAAAAACTTATGATACCCAACTGGGTTCTGTGGGACAAGTCTAACTCAGAAGGCAGTGCCCAGGAATACCAACCACGTCATGCAGCATGTGACAGCACAGTAGGCTCAGAAGCAGCATGTGCTAATTGGCCAGCAAATCAATTACATAACATATGAAAGCTGGGCCACAGTTTTTGACAGAAGCTTTTGCTATGCCTTGTACTAGCTGAGATCATGGAATTGTCAGACTTCAAAGGGAAGAACACTGTGTGTGTCTGAGTTGCACACGATGGACTAAATACTCATTCAACTCTTCATTTTCTGCACACAGTTGATCCAACTGTTGGTTGAAAACAACAGGACAGGGAAGGGGAGATGAAAATGAGAAAGGAGCTGAAATCAGCATTGCTAGAAGTGGCTGACAGGTCTTGTTTTGTCTCCACGCCACAATCTGATGGAAGATCCTGTGGTAACAGATCTAAGAATCTTCACACAGAAGACAAGGGAACAGTTTTCTAGGAGAATTTGCTTTTTACAAAAAAGGGAGCGGCAAGGAGGGAATCTTTAAAATATTTTATATACATTTGCAGTGCTACAAATAAAAAACTTACTGTAAAGGACAAAGAGGTGTTAATTGTTTCACACTTGTTTGCTTGAAAACTATAGAACATACCTGAATTACCATGTATTTCAAAAGTGCTTCTAAAAAATAGCTTGTTAAATCTTCTTGTCCTTTATCTCCTGATTGTGGAGGAACAAGTGGAGTGATTTCTTCTATGGTCACTTGAGCTATTTAAAGAAAAACAGAAGTACACCTAACATTTAGACCATTTCTTATGCATAAACATCTACCGAGTTATGAAAGTAGAAATGCACTGCAGCAAGCAGAGGCAATTACAGGTAAAACAGTCCACCCATACATTAATGAAAATCAGGAAATTTTGACTACTAAACCACCATGGCACTAATTTCTTACACATATAAAAAGCACAGCAGACAATAAGTAGGTTTTCTCTATGCCCTTTTGGAATCTATCTGCCAAATCCAGATTTTTCCAAAATTTCATTTCTTTTGGAATTTATGCAAACAATAGTGTAACACTTATGGTACACAAATGACAAATCTTTATTTGCATCTTTCACCATTTTCCCATTTAGCAGTTGAGCAGTTACATTTCCTTTAAGTTTTACTAGCTGTATCCTTCTTTGCCTCGACAGTGAAGCTAGTTCAGAGTTGATTTTTCTCCTGTTCCTGTAGTTAGATGTTCACATGTCATTCCTTGCACTCTGAATTTCACAAGATAACTCCAAAAAAGGGCTTAAGTAGGTAGCAAAATTTTACTTGCACAGCTATCCTGACATGAAATTTGTGTGCTGTGTTTCAGCAAGTTTAATTACTAGTCATGGAGACACTGCTTTCCTCTACAAGCAATAAAATACTCAAATACTAAGAGAAGATGGAAAGAAGGCAACAGCACAACACCCAGGGGAAAAGCTGTTCAAGTTCTTATTCCCATTTATGTGAGTACACAGTTTCCACTTACATTCAAAGACCCCATCCAACTGCAGTTCATTAATAAATGAGTTTCAAATCTCTATCAATATTCACTATCAAGAATAAATTGAGTTAGGAGGCACTTAATACTAGAGTGAACAAAGGAAAAACTGTTCTAAGAATCATCTTAAGAGAAAAATCATCCTCTGTCTATTGATTAGGGCCAAGGTAACAACCTTACCATTAAAAAAAAAAAATCCAGAAAGTATAAAAACCTCATTTCAGAATGCTCAAGCTTTTCCACTGATGCAAACCTTTAGGACCTCAAGTTTTGCAATTTACAAGGTCTGATTATTTTCAAAGATTCCAAGTTGCAAGAATACGACAGCCTTAACTGCCTGGTTATACACAGACACATTTGTCCTTACACATTGCCCCAACAACCACTCATTCTCCTGAAGGCCACACCAGAAATTGCTTTGCACAGCCTGCTCCCTGGAGTATGAACAAAGCCAGTGCAACTGTTCGACACAAGCAGAATTCACCTGTGCAAGTTTGCAGTAGATGCAGGATCCTCTTGCAATTCTTAAGAATTACACACAACTGGTCAATTTATTTTCACCAGTACATGTTAAGCTACAATAGCCTACTTGGGGGGAAAACCCCCAACAGCCACAAAAAACAACTCATCCTGAAAAACAACATAAAAGACACAAATTGCTACAGAAAGAAGACCTGACAAACTGCTAAGAAACTCATCTCAGCTCCATCATCTCCCTGGGTACATATGCATGTCAGTTACTTCAACTTGCCTTGTCTGTGACAAGATTTGAATTATGTCGAGAATTGAGTAATATTACCAAATTACTTACTTTCTTGGACATTAAGGGGAGGGTTAATGAGATTATCTAGTGTTCGGGGGCCATATTCAGACTGTGGTGATGAAAATCCAGGAATCAAGCAAGAAAACATCCATAATTGTTCTTTACTACAGTTATTTTGAAGTGCTTGCAGCCACAAAAGAAAGAGACGCACACCTTCTCGACGTATCTTAAAGGAAAAAAACATGGAATAAGCTTTCTTGTCCCAGAACAAACAAAAGCATTTCCATTTCTCCTAGAGGGAGAAGGAGAAGGGGAGCGGTAAAAAAATGAGAACAAACAGACAGTATGACCCCCAGCAATCAGCAGAGCCAAACTAACACATCTGCTGCTCCTGATGAAATGCAAGAGCAAGCCTGGCACCTTCACTGCTGTTTGCCTCAAAGAATTTTTCACAGGGGTTTCTCTGAAAGAAGAGGAAGAAAACCAACAGGTCTAATCACTTGCTTGACTATAGCACTGCGAGATGCCACATGAATTTTTCAGAAAATACAAAGACCAACATAAAATTTCTAAATGTGTTCATGAATTATAACAACAGAGTGAGCTTTCTGTATCAGAAGGACCAATTCTACCTTCTTTTATTTCTCCTTCAAAAAAAGGTAATGGAGTCCTAGAGCACTCCCTTCCTGGGTCTAACACTGGAGAATTTCAGTACCAGAAGGAGCCTGCAGGTGGTTTACAGAGGAGTGGTGCAGCTGTTTTGTCCCATGGTCAACCATTTAAATTACTCTACCCACCAGCAGTTCTCCCTGGCATAGATAATCTTCCACTTCCAAGGTAGCCTGAGCCCCAAAATTAGCTTCCTTGCATCTAACAATGAACAGTTAAGGCTTACTATTTCATTAATGCAAAATCCTTTAAACCACTGGCTACTCTATATAAACTACTTGTGAGTAGTTTTACTGAGATAAAGCTGATGATTTGAAGTCATTCTTTCATGACACACAAGTCATGATCTGGTTCTCATTCCTGTGCTTTTACTGTAAAAATTTGCCCTTATGTTCTTATTTGTATTTTTAAGTATTGTAGATAAAAGTCCATGCAACTTTTTGCAATACCTTTAATGAATTTCCAGTGTGAAGAAGCTTCTTTAAAATCAACCCTAAAAAAAAAAAAGGAGAAAAAAATTTGTTTGCTTTTATTCTTTCCTTCTATATTAAGTAAGATGTCAGAGTTCTCGGTCAGACTTGATAGTCACTTTTAAACAAGTCCTTGGCAATCTCCAGTTTAATCTTGGTGACCTTGATACCTTCAAGCAACTGACTCAATGCCAGAAGGAAAAAAAAATCAAATATCACCTTTCATAGCTTCCTCATATAGTATCTTTCCCCAAAGACTTTTGAGATGTGTACATTAAAAGTAAATCCTTCTCAAGTCATCACTATGTATAGAATCAGCATTCCCTATTTACAAATACCTCATGTCAATTCTGAAATGTATTACTAAGAGAAAAAAAATAAGGAAAAAAATAATAATTAAAACTTTAAACTTTTCACCTGTCCTTGTTCTTTCTCAGCCACTCTTCTATTTCTATATTCCCAGATTTAAATCTATCTAGAAGAGTATTCACTGCATTGGTGGTGTTTTTTGTCTGTTTCTTTTATTTTCTTTTTTATTTTCCTTCACCCAGCTTGCAAAATTTTCAAGACGATAACCCCTGTTAAGCCATTTAAAGTTTAAGGAAATGAGTGGCATAGTAGCCACTAACTAGTAGCTACTAATAAAAAGGAAAATGAAAGAAAGAGGGAAAGAGAGAGGGAGACAGAGAAAGCAAGAAAATCAACTTACCAATACTATGAAATTGCCATCTCTGATGAATCCTTTCAGGAAGGAGTTGTAAAATTTTCTATAAAAAAACAGAACCCAAGGATGTATGTTGTAGATATCACTCTTGAAAGACCAAACAGCCCTTTCACAAAGGCCACAGATCAGAAGCTGAAGCATCAACTTAGAAAATTCCCACAATGCTTTCCTTGGACGCATTATTGTCCTTTCAAGATGATCCCATTCCTAAAGCTAAGAAGCCCAAAGGCTCTGCCACACTCTCTGAGTCCTGCATTGGAGACTTCAGATGTTACTGCAGGTCATCTGGCTCCACTGCCTCTCTGATGGATACTGCTGCTTCCAGCAGAGGGAATGGGATGGAATGGGATGGAATGGGATGGAATGGGATGGAATGGGATGGAATGGGATGGAATGGGATGGAATGGGATGGGTGTCTGTCTCAGTTGCTCTGGTTCACAACAGACTGCATTAAGTTATTCCACCTTTCTAATGGCTTCATCTAGGATGTTCAGCTGTCAACTTGCCTCTGTGGCACAAGCAAACATTTGCTTCAGCCTTCTCAACCAAGGGGTAGTGAGCTACAGCAAAACAATGAAGACAAGACCTCTACAAATAGAATGATCATTTCCAGAGACAAGAAACAGCACAGTTAGTAATTGAAAATCTATCATGTAGGACTTGCAACATTTACACTAGGAGCATTTGCTACTTGTAAATAACCTGATTTCCCAAATGAATTCCTGGCTGTGGCCCTCCAGCATGCTTTGCAAATGCTTCCAAAGCACAGATCACCTAATATTCCTTTATGCAGAGTAGTGAACAAATGAACTAGCTCTCTTTCACATTCACCAACGTACCTCACTAATAAATAATGACTGAATTTGTATTCAACCATGTGATAAGCATTGACCAGCTTTTAGTTTTGCAAATTTTTAAAAACCACGATGTTTGTTCTATAATTAGAAGCCTCCATCAAAAAGGAAAGATGAAAACTTGACAAATATAAGCTGTTTCTAAACTGTAGTGTCTGCTTAGAAATGTTCTGATTTTATTAAATTATGTCATTAGTATCTAATTCATCTTAATTTTAAGTCAAGATAGGCTTTTGGAAAGAATATTGTGAAATGCAATTTTCAAGAAATGAATATTTTTTAAAATAAGGAATATTTTTAAGAAAGGAGCTATAAAAAAAAAAATCTGCAGTAGCAATCTATTATGAGAGAAATCAGAGATAACTTGCAATCAAAAGGTCAAAAATATCATGACTAAACAGAGATCACCTTTCTAAGAATTTCAATGTGTATAATACATTATGGGGAAATATCGCGGGGGGTGGGATGCTGGTCAGCACCGGTGTGCCGTGACCTTCCTGGAGAGAGAGCGTCCTGCACAGAACAGCTCTCCCAAGGGCGCTGGCAGGCCTCCCTGGGCGACAGGGGATTGCAGCAGGGGTAGCGATTCCTCAGCTACAAGGGATTCCAGCTCTTGTGATTCAGCTCTTTGCAAAACCACCCAAGGCAAACTCGGGGACAGAGAGACAGGAGCCTCGTACGGCAGTTCCACAGAGGCAGCCTTTATTGTCCAGCCACCCTGCAAAGGGAAGGTCGGTGACAAACCTCCCTGATCAGTGGCAGGGGTGGGATCTCTTTATGGGAAAGGTAGGGGGTGGGGTAGAAACCAATAGCCAACGGGGTACCAGGTATTACCATAAAGAAACAAGGCATGCTGGGGGTGGTTCACTTTGTCACCCTAACCCTGAAGAAAGTTGCTTATCTCTGGGGAGGTTCTTTTGGAGCTTAGGTCTCTCTCCTCCAAGGGAGTGCAAAGGGCTCTTGTGCCAAGGGCTCGCAGCCCTCCACAGGGAAATACCACCACCTCAGAGTAATTAACTATCTAGAGACACAGAAACATCCTTTTCCAGTTAAGACATCTTGCAAAACCGCAAGTCAAGTCAAATTTTTATTTTTCACACAAAGCACATAAATTCAGGTCTATGCAAAAGTAAGAAGGAATGCAGTTAAATGCAAAGTGCATTTATAGATAACTGTAGAATAATAGGCCTTAAAGCAAAAAAAAAAATCAAAATATCTTACCTCAAAAATAAAAAGAATAGAATCTAATTCTTCTCTCTGAGACTTGTGACCTAGTTGCAAAAATAAAAAGTTAAAATAGTTAAATATTTTAAAATAAACAGAGGATGCACTTTCATTATCAAAACAAAGATCCTTAAATGTGTAAAATGAAAATCTGCATTTATACAACCATAACTTCGCACTGCTTCTGCAAATAAAAATTATACTCCACAAATAGTTTATAACAGCTACAATTTGTATAACTTCCTATTATGGAATCTACAACTGAGAGAGATTAAGTTACACAGTATCTTGTTAAAGAATAATTCCGCAGAACACAAAGTATAACACCTTAAGAATCCTCACTTTGCAAAAGGGCAAACATAGTCATCAGAGAATAAACACTTCTTCCTCACCTCTGCTGCATGCACATCTCATTGCTCTGCCTTTATTTGCAAAGTTAGTTCTTAGACATATTTCTGCATAGCTAATGTTATCATTTGTGACCACACAGAGCTTTATTTATAGCAACCTGCTTTATTTTATAACAAAACCACAAGCATCAAGACAAAAGGAGCTCTATCTGAAATACTCACCTTTTTGTTTAAGGCTCACTTCAATAGTCACAAAGTTTTCAAAGAACACATAATATATATGTGAAAAATGCAGGTCGAAAAACTGTTTGAGATCAATTGATTCTTCATTCTCTGAAAAACAGAACAGAACACTATTTATATTTCTTTCCAACATTCAGAGTCAACCATTATCCAGCAGTAAGAACTGAAATATTTAAAAGAAAAAAATACTGGTTTTTAAGTAGTTAAATAACTAAATAATTAAAGAAACCATTGAAGTTTTCATTCTTTACACTGAGGCCAATGAAATTCAGTATGGCATGCCATAAGTGCCTAGTGAATTTTAAAACAGGAAGCAGCATCTTGTACATCCATTGTTTGCATGACAGTAATGCAAACAAATGCCTGTCATGAACCCTAATTCCATCAGGACTAGCACTGTACAGATGAATTTGGTTTTAATTGTTAATTTAGTAGAAATAAAGCCAGTGACACTGCCCACACTCTACAACAGAAAGACCATCACAATCCCCAACTGTAATTACTAAACACAACTAAGCTTACTAAAGAAAGTGGAAGAAGGATGTTAAGTAACACATCTGCTCTGTAGAGAAACAAGCTGGGAGGACACAAACAGCAGCACTGGATTCCCACTGTTGCTTCCTTATTCCCTCCAAGTTCCAACATGCACTTCACTTTCTAGTCTGGCTCAGTCCCTCACACTCCTTTGATTGTATGGTCTCAGGAGATCAGAAGATGGGACCTCAGGGAAACCCTGAGGTGGAAACATCACTGTATGTATAGAGGAATGTGCTTTCTTGTGTACCCCAGGAAGGTTTCCAGGCTCTCTTCCCACAACTCTCTAGATGGTTTTCTGCAAATTCCTGGTAAAGAAATACACAGTGATTTATCTAGATTAATTTTAAAATGATCATTTTAAACAATCAAGCCTTAGTACACACTGAAACAAGACACTCCCTGTCCTGTTATTCAACTACATAAAACTTGAGAAACTAGGTGGACAAAACAGTACCATGGAAGCACAGAGGAACAGGAAGACAGCATTTAAAATGGCAAAACTCTCCTCTTTCAGAATACTCATGTGAAACAAACAAAACCAAAGAAAAGCAAAACATGAAGAAAGGTGAGGCAAACAAAATTTTTATACCCTTTCACCAGCTGTATATACTGAGACATCCTCTTTCACTGTAGATATATCTTCTAAATAGCTCCTTCTAATTCTGTATTGGATCACAGGGTTTTTAACCCACTTTAGAACATCAATCTTTATCATCTCACATGACTGGATATAGAAATGGCAGAGTATATAGTCAGGAACAATCAGCTGAAAGAATGGCCAAAAAAAAGCATGGCATATTTCCAGTTATGGTTTCTTATGTAGCTCTAGAGGATTATTAACTCAATTTTAACACAAATTTTGCTATAAAAGTTTCCAATACAGATTTAATTTTTGCTGTATCACAACATTCTACCAACATCTTGCATAATGAGTGTAGTAGAGCCAGGGTGCTCTTGGAGCAGATAGTGCTATATCAGCAGCCAAGATTAACTCTTAAGCAAGGCAGCTCAGCTAGGAATAAAGAGTGGCCCAGAGTAGCAAGCTGACCATCTACAGGCTTACCAAACCCCCCCAGTTTGCAGAAACTGCCACACCACCTACAGATCAGCAGCTGGACTGCTACAGTTTAGAGACACAAATGTTAAAGGACAACAAAAACCAATTCCACTTGAAACAAGCTGAATTATGATTTTCAGTTGATCAGGGAAATGCACACAAAATGGAGCTATGACTAGAGCATAAGCACAACCACTATAACCACTTCCATTCATGGGCAGAGCCTTAAGTCAGTCCTAGGCTAGGGACAAGAAATACTGGAAGGAAAATCAAGAGTTTGAGACCGAAGGATTAAAGAAAAAAAAGAAAGCAATGATTGAGACTTTCAGGAGAAAGAAGGGTGACAGAAGATATCTTGTAGCCCATATGTTTATAGGACTGTATAGGAATTTGCACGTAGCAAGCAGTGGAATGGTTCACTCAATGCAAAGGTGCAGAAAATACCAGTTCCAAATGCTAAGGGGATAGGAAGCAGTTAAACAGGGTCTCCTCCAGTCAAAACACAGGAATGCTGCATTTTTGCAGGCATGTTAAATGTTTCGTTTCCTGAAATAGGCCCTCATTCTTTCCTCAGACATGGGTCAACTCTGAAGCAGACCAAAAGAAAAAACCCAAACGCCTAAACCAAATGCTTCTTTAAACACTCAGTCTTAACACAACAGTCAGTAATTTTTGGAGACGCTATTCCTAAATTCTTCAGGCAACAAACTGAAGGCTTGTCTACATAGCCAGCTAAATGCTGACTGTCATTTTACCACATAACTGCATATGTACAACTGGCACTCTGGTAAGGCATTCTGCCTTTGGAGTGAAGGGTGAGGTGGAATTTCAGAAGTTTGTCCTTTTTAAATTTTTTGGTTTTTTCTACTTATTTAAGAATATTATGGTGTCAATCACCTCAAAAAATGCTTGAAGGAGCAGTGGTAGACGTGTATTATTACCACTAACACCCAATTAACATTATATACATAAAGAATACAGAAAAGCTTCAGAATACAGTTATAGCTTGCAAGAGCAGGAGAGTAAAAAATTCCTTGACTTTGCAATTTCTACAGCAAATGCATTTCACTCTGATTCCTTCCTAAGATCACACTTGAGAGCATAATCAAAATCAAGTTTTTAAAATTGAAACCAGTTAACAACAACTGAATTCTTGCAATAAATACTATTGCTTCAGATGGAAGAAAATACAACATTTTATTTAATGGGAATTTTATTCTTTTATTATGTGAAAATTAATACTTTTTTATAAACCCACTAACTATTTCTGTTAATGCTGAAAAACAGCTTTCCTCCTAAGGGAGGGAAAACACAGTTGTTCATCTGACAGGCCTACCACCTACAGCAAAAGAGAACATCTGCTCATCATCGAAAGACACCTGTAGTGATTCAGTAAGCTGCTAGAGCAGAAATTTGGAACCTTGCATTGCTCAAAAAGTTTGGAACTCATAATGAATACCTTGACACGAATTATGGCAAGAAGGAGGAGGGGGGAAAATAGCAGATACAGCATGGAGATAATAATGCAGACCTTAAGAAAGCTTGATCTGGCCACCTGTAAACATCACTCCATTTCACAGCTATCTCTACACTGAACACAACCCACAAGCCTAATACGTGCATCGACAGACTACTGCTCTCCTTGATTACTGTACCATTAAAACTTCCAGTTACAAGCTGCTGTTACAGCTTTCTTCCTTAATTAAGGATTTGATTTTTTTCCTAGTGTCTCTAAAATACTCAGTTTACCTCAATCCTTGTCATCAGCTAAAGGAACAGCTTCTCAATTCTCACATAAACCATTTTCTCCAACACCAGGTCACTGTCTCTTCTCTATGCTCTCTCAAAGTATCATGCATATTGCATAGAGGTAAAAATCGTTTCCTCTACAAGCAGCATAACATTTTCAGACAGCCTTGAACTGGGAATTTGCAGGAAGTTGCTTCTCTGCTTTGACTAGTTAAACATCATCTGGCTTTTTAAGAAGAGAGACATAGCTTTTTTTAATGTAAAGTGTGATTAAACAGAAAGACATTTTCCTCTACAACTTCCAGTGCATTCCTCTTTTTTAAACTAAAGAACTTTATATTCTTCCACCACAGATCATGTAACTAACATAAACTAATGTACTCCTTGTGTTCTTGCTTCTATGTCCGGATTGGGAGGAGGGAAGGACTCAGAAATAGATGTGGCACCACATGAAATAGTTGGAAAAGTTCCTCAGAATGTGAGAGGGAAAAATGGGATACTACTGTATTCCGAAGGGATGTAAAAAATAAGGTTTATACTGTACAAAGCATAGATTCAGTACATTAAAATCCAGATTTTCAGCATTTTATGAAAGCTGTTTCTCAAGAAAACACAGTTTTCTTCATGCTTTACAATAGCAAGAAATACGGATCTTTGCTGGTTTTTCCTTAATAATTTTCTGTAGTTTAAAAACTGGTACAAGTCTGATCTCCATACTAACTCTGTGTTCAATTATGCTTTTTTTAATTTAAAAAAGAGCCAAAATCTGTTTTTGCAGGGCTTGTTTTGTTTTAAGTTCAGTATTTTAATTGTTTACCTTCTGTCCTGTGCAGAAAAGTACTAGCTTACTTGCTTTATAATATTTTCATTTCACACAGTATGGTGTCTCTGTGCTTAAATGTAACTTTCTCCTTAAAACAAAACAAACCCCACCAAAAGAGATTTTAAATATATATTTTAACTCTTCTGAAGAGAAATTTCATCAGTTCACACTGCATTGCAGAAATTTTAGAAAATAGTCTGTATCATTACAGATTAAGCTCTGGTTAATTTTATGTTATATTTTAAGAGTTTTAGAATTTAATACTATGTTTTTATACATAAAATTGTCAGGGCACATAGTATAATGAAAACATTATCCTCTCTCATTCCAAGACTTACTGGCTTTAAAGTCACTTTCCCTCGCCCTTACCACAAACCAAACTGATAACTGCAGCAAACAATGACCTGGAAGATGGCCAGACTTCTGGATCTATTTCTGTAAAGCAGAGGCCTGCTATGGACTGACAAGGTCAGTATCAATCCCTGTAACAAACTCGTACCACTAGAAAGCAAAGGTTTCCATGTCCTCAATAGATAATCACACTTATTCATTCTTAATTCTCCATGCTGAAAAATTTAGGGGTTTCTTTACAGCAAAACAGTAGAGAGATTTGGTTACATAGGGACTGTCTCGATTAGAAAAGCGTGTAACTGAGAAAGGTTAAGTGGAAAACCTCGGGAACTAACTAGTGGCTCTGGCATAGTTAACAGACTGTCCAAGTGAAAGAGCCCTGATAACAGACCACAAACGCAAATCTGTTAAACAAAGGCTTCACACTAGCCCTTACTGTTTCACATCTAACTAACAGCTATTTAGCAAAACCAATTTTTTTTTAAAAGGTAATTTTGTCAAAGAAAATATTATTGAAGGTTTTGGTACTGAAAAAGGAACATAACTTAAAGAAATCTTCTAATGGACTTCTATTTTGCATCCGACAAATCTGAACTTCTGATCACAATCTTTTAGATACAAATGAAAAAAAAAATCACAAATTAATAAGCAGGTAAACAGCACCAATGAACATCATCTACATACAAACTGTTGCAACTCCAGTGCTCTACAGGAATGAGCAGAAGCAGCTGCCAGCTTTCCAAGCTAATTCTCTAAGGGTGCTTGCAGACACTGTTACACTAGTTAACTTTCAAGAAATACTTCCACAACATTTCACATGTGTTCCAGAACTTAAGCTTTTATTTAAGCAACTTCAAACACTTCCGTAGTAACGTACTTATTTTCATTCCGAACTGTCAGAGCTAAATCCACACAGACCTTTCCTTTGCAAGTGGTCAGAGCCTCCCTTTTGTCTACCCTGGGGCTTTGATCTGGCTCCAGCCCTTAGCCTTGCAATTCAGCAGCCCTGGCCACTGCTGAACTCTGCAAGCCGAGTGTAACATTAGCCAAAATACTAAAGCAGAGTAAATATTCCCCCTCTGCTCCTGACCCAAACATAACATGTTCAGGGTTAAGTCAAGAGTGACAGAACATAAAGACCAATTTCTTATACTGCATGCAACCCATATCCAGATCCCTGAGTTATATGAGCAGTGACATGTCCTCTGCAGTTAGACTCACCAGGAAAGAAAAAAAAAATTTACAACTCTTGCCAAAAATAATACATCTTTGCACATCCACAGAAACTCCAGGCAGCTTCTTTTGTTGTAGCTTCTCATTTGCTGTCACTTTAACAATGATAAAACATTTTTCATTTATGACTGATGTTGATGATGTGCAACACCAATGAATGCCATCCAGCTGAAGCATTAGGGCTAACTGCCAGTGAAATAGATTTCTTAAATTAAAATCCCTTTAGATGAATGCAATCTCTGTTTAAGTATATTGTTTAATATTAAATGATATATCAGAATGGATGTCCAATGCAGTCCATTTCATTCTGTCCCATATAATTTGACTTTTCCCTTTAAAAAGACTATTTACATGAGATGTCCAGCACTAACCAACCAACAAGAATAATAATAAAAAAATATTAAAATAAGCACCCTACACTTTAGATACTCTGTTCTCTTGCATTTTACAAGTATTCTCTCCATGGTTCCAGAGATAAAAGCAGTATAGCAAATAAAATAATTCATGAGAAACAGTGTATTTCCTCTTTTCTTTACTCTGGATTAACAGATTATAGGCCTGTAACTTCTACTCTACAAAAAAAGTGAAAAAGGAGGGGGGAAAAGCCCCACCCAACAAGAAAACAAATATCTTAAAAATTCAGCCCTATAAGTAAATTTTAAACCAATTATATTAATTTAATTTACTTCCACACAGTAGGATTTCACAGAAATCATTAAATATTTAGAGGTTTTAGCTTTTTTCAGAAATACATATATTTCCAAATTCTGACTGAAACTTCAAATTCAACAGGTAGCATCAATATATTTGATATCAAAACAAAAAGTCAATATTGTTAAAGTATGACCTTATGAAGGGTCACATACCTAGTTGTCTTAATTATTTATAGAATGCTCAAACTCAAAGCACTGTTTTAGCAAAAGGACAAATAAACCAAGATCTGATGCTTGAAAGATTACCAGAACAAACTTTTATAAATGACCATTTTAAAATCATTAGTTTGATGTTGAAGTCTGATTAAACAGTGCAACATTATAAGAATAATGCCATTATTTCCACTTCAATGATCCTAAAAATTGCAATCAGCTGTTAATTGACTGGGGACTGCTAAAAATATGTTTGTATATATATATAGATACCTTCTGTGGAAGGCATATATATATATATCTAGATATATGTATAGATATATAGATATATGTATATATATAGATACCTAACTCTGTAAGGTACACTGTGCCTCCCTTCCATCAGCTAGAGAAGCCTCAGTGATCACGCCTGCATCAACTGCAGCTGGCAGCCTTCCTCCCAGCAAGGCCTCGCTGCTGCCACACAGACCCCTATTCGACATTCCTGCTCAACGTTCAGATGCTCAAACTACCACAGTCACGCACAGCGAACAAAGCTGTTACAGCATTTCCAGCATATAGGAACAAGACAGCACAACAGTTTACTAAAGAATCACACATCAACCACATCAGCACTGGGGAACTGTATGAGACTCTAAGGCACTTCCCAGAACCGAGAAGAAAAAACCAAATGGAGCAGGGTGGGGTAAACACTTCCCTGTGGGAAGAAACTAACACATCTCAAAAGAATAAAATTTACTAAATCAGAGAGTTGCAGTTGTTTCAAGAAATATACTGCAGCAACATAACAATGAAAAGCAGACTACCTTTGCTCACATACTGCTAAGTCCCAAGATATGAGACTTCAATCTTTCAAATTTTTGTTAGCATTTCTTAGCAATAATAATATTTCTTACTAGTCAGAGGTCTCCTAAAGGCTTTAACTCTACTAAAAAAGCTTTATACCTATGGCATGCATAGATTTGTCATATATTGTATTTACTTTAACAAATAATTTAATCAATTCTGAATAGTCACCTGAATTGCACAGAATTTTCTCTGGTTCCCAAATTACAAAAAAGACTGAATGGAGCCAAACTGAAGCAGATCAGAGAACCAGAGACAGAATACTGGACTGAAGTGGAAAAGAGCAGTTATCCACTAAAGAGCTTCATAAAAAGAAAAAACAAAACAGAAAAACAAAACCAAAACCCTAACCACAAGAAAAGCACTTTCCCCCAGTATGCCTATAACTGATTGCTAGCCTAGCATTCAAGAGCTTCCCAAGACAAAAATCATTTACTGTAACTTGTAACTTCAAATTTGGTAAGCCTTAATAGAGGTTATTTCCTAGTCTTTTTCATATAATTTTCATACATATTTTTCACCCTCTGTCCCTAGACAAAGGAATTTTAAAGCTTTCAATGTCCTTTCACATTAAAGTTTTACTCTCATCTGAGTCATTCCCATACCTAAATCTTCTATACACTGACTATAGCAACAAGACTCCTAAAGCTGCAATGATATTTGGTACAATGGTACATCACTGCTTTACAAAAGACACAAAATTTTCTATATATCCTTATGCAGACTCATTTGCATTTTTTACTAAATTTAAACTGAGTTGTCACCAATGACAGGATACTTTTTCCTAAAAGAATACAACTCACTTCATTCTAAGCTATCTTCTAAAAGACATTTTAAAAATTCCACCTAATGTACACTACTTTTAATTCATTAAAAATAAAAGTCACAGGCCTTTGTGCTATCCATCCACTTAGCTTCGTATTAGGTTCTTTGATATTGTTCAGTCTCTTCTGATCCTTACTAAAAATGGCATTATACTAATTTAAATATTTTTAGATGATGCCTGACTTGCACCATTGCCTTGCAGGATGCAACTCTCAGTCTTTTACCTTAATTAAATTTTTTAGATTTCTCTTTGGCTAATCGACAGCCATCAGCCTATAATTCACAAGCACTCACCGCTATTCATGACTATTCCATTATTTTGGCTTACTGGAGAACTGCTGCTTTGGATGCCTTGGTAAAATAGCAGGGAAATGAACTAAAACTCCCTTTCCTCCCCTGAATTCTTAACCATGAATCCAAGGCCATGCCTGTTTATTGTTGCTGAACCAAAGACTAAAATGTACAGCAAACAAAAATGAACTCTGTTCCAATACACCTTGCAGGCCTACTGAAAATATTTTAAATTAAAGAACAAGAGAAAATTCTCTCCTTCTCCTGTATGTGAAACTGCAGAAAATTCTCTTCTGGATATCTTTTAGGCTCCAGTGTGCAGAGGCTAAGAGCAATAAACAAAATAAATAATTTTTCCTTCATGAAGATGCTGAACAGAGATGACCTGAGATTTCCTGCCCATCCCCTCAGATAGTCTGTTGGCAATAGCTAATTTGGCTCCCCTGAATACACGGAAATATGGAAATTATTTTTCTGGGGGAATTGTCACTGAGGACAAAATGATATGCAGCACTTCGCTGCTCAAGATGTGGGATGGTGCCTGTATGAAAAGCCACCTCAGGGAGCAGTCTATCTTATGTGGGCACCTTAATTTTTTTAATCTAGTCCTGAAGATTAGTCAAAGAAACAGCTGGAAAAGAAAGGGCACAGATCTCATGTTTTGGAAGCCACTTTAGGCAGTAGAGAAAGGATTAAGGTAAGGAGGTGATCACAGCAGAAGACAGACTTCAAAAAATCTGCTGTACACTTCTCTTGCACTACAGCAGGAATATGTATGGAAATACCTTATTCTTCTGTGCTAAAAAACCTCTTGGTTTTGTACCTCATGCACCTAAGAATATCTGCATAATGACAAAATCTTGTAGATGTATCCAAAACAGACAAGCTGAAGAGTACTATTACACCTTTCCCTAATTACAGTCACTCACACACTGTGTTCTCCCAAAGTTGGAGAAAGGATGTGTGGGAGCTGTGCTTCAGCAGCTGAGATATACACATGGTGGGGGGAGGGCATCACATGAAAACATCTCCAGCAAATTTAGTCTGTCCTACAGCCAGTAAACAGAAACCTTAGATTAGATAAGAATGTCCGCTTGACATTGCTTATGGCTTGCAACTTACAGAAGGCATCCAATTATTAAGAAAGCTGAAGAAAAAAACCTTGTTAATAAATTGCAAGCAACATAAATACAAAATCTAGAACAGATCAGATCAAAATCATTCAAAGTCTTCTGCAGACTAAAGAAAAACTAGAAATACTCAATATACTTTAGCCAGGAAATCTAAATTCAGAGAGGTACTTAGCTTCTTTCCTCTTAAGTTTCAACTGAGGAACTAGCTAAAAATCAACACAGAGCAAGCTACAACTGGCTCAGTACAGCTAGTTAGGAAGAGTGGTACATTCTGAGTGAAGCAAGAGGATGCATCTGACTACTGAAGTCTCTTAGATAGCTAGCTACAAAACTATTCTCCATTTCAAGTCTAGATAATTACTATGTTGCAGAAAATAACTCACGCAGAAGCAGATGGTGCAACATGAGAACACCTGTTCCTTTAAACACCAATTCAAAAAAAAAGGGAGAAATAGCCGTCTTCCTTTGAAAGGAAAGAATCCAGCTTTGGAGGACAAGATACATAAATACCATCAGACTGTGGGCAGAACCCAAAATAATCCATTCAGCATTCTGTGCTAAACATGGAATGCAGTTGCCCTTGACCCAGCCCTGCTCACTTGTTGATAAACTGTCAGAAGCAACACACGCATTTTCAGGACTGAAGTGCCCAAAAGACACTCCAGAGCAAGCTTCTTCTTTCAAGGACAGGTTGATGACAATGACTTAGATTTTTACAAACACATGCAACTAACAAATATCTTGGAATGGTTAACTCTAGGTTTGTTTTTGTTTCCCCCTGCTTTTTTCATTAAGCAATTACGCCGTATAATCACAATTTCTAATTCACTGGTCAGGTTAAATAGCAGTTGACATGGAACTGCGGCAGCACTTAAGGGCTTGTGTGTCCTCCTTTACCAACTGGCAAACCAAAAGTATTTTAAATCTGGCTGCATAGAAGCTCATTCACATCCACGCTAGTGAGCACTTACTACTGTAGTTCTTACCTTGAAAGCGTACCTAAACATAAACTGCTACTGTAAGAACGCAGGGGAAATGGATTCGGGAGTTACAGGCACCATTTGCGCTCACCAGCCACTTTTATTCATGCGCACCAACTTAGCAGTTTGTGTATTCTAGAGAATAATTCACATGGGAAGAACACCACTTTTTCGCCTCCTTCCACAGTAACAAAAGCAATTCCACCTTTACACGGAAATGTCCGTGTCTCAGGACAAAAGCGACGAGCGAAGCATCCCACGCCGCGCCCGTGGGGTCCCGCAGCCCCCGGCACATCGCTGCAGCCTCGCCGCCGCCGGCCCCGCCATGCCGGGCGCGGGGTCTTCCCCCACTCGCCGGGTGGGGTCTCTCTCCGGGGCTGAGCCGCGAGCCCACCTCCCGCCCCAGCGCCCAGCCGGTCTCTCTAAATTCCCGGTCCTTCCCACGCCGGGACCCGCGGCCCCCGCTGACCCGCTCCCTTCCCCCCTCCCGGCCGCCTCACCGATGAGGACGCGTAGGTGCTTGAGTCGGGTGAGTGGGTCCTTGCGGGTGTCTAGCACCTTCTGCGTGGATTTCCGCACGTCCCCATGCGGCTTCTTGGAAAACATCCCGCCGGGCCCGGCCCCGGGCCCGGCCTCGGCGCCACGCTCCAGAGGCGAACAGCGGCCTCCGGATCTGCCCGCTCTGGGGCCCCTACATAGCCAGAGGCGGCAACGCCGCCTCCTCCTCCTCCTCCTGACTCAGACTGCGATGCGCCGAGGGCGGAGGGGCGCGGCGCGGAGCCAACTCCCCGCAGGCCGGGGGGCCGGGCTGGGCCTGGACTCCCCCTTCTTCCTCCCTCGCTTTCCTCCCGCTGCTTCACGACAGCCGTCAGGTACGACCCCAGGCGTCCCCATGGCAACCGCGTCGCGACGTCACGGCGGCGCTGCCCAGCGCACCTCCGAGGCGCGGCGGGCGGGGCCGCGCCGCCCGCCCTCCCAGGGACCCCTCGCAGAGGATGGAGAGCGGGCACTGGAGCAGGACTTTTAGGGGCTCGCTGCAGGATCCTCTGCGCAGCTCGGCAACAGTAACTGGTGTAGGAAACTGTACTTCTGCTGTTTGTGAGTCAAATGTAAAGTTATCCCATTACACAGCTACTCTGGCTGTACAGAGACGCTGCAGTGTAAGGGGGCAATCCTGTGAGCAATAAGGAAATAAAATCCAGGTGGGGACCGTATTCACCACGGCAGGGACTCCAAGCCTTTACTCAAGCCTCAGTTGTGCAACCAGCAACGATGTGTCTCATAGTTCCTCTTTCCACACTGGTCCTCAAAGTGCTGCAACTCCTCACCCCGAGCTCCTGCCCGAAGTTGCTTCTCCCTGATTTCACTGCCTACGCCTTCAGCTGCAGTGCTGGCATCGAGACTGAACCGTCAGGCGTGTCTGGGTCCAGCACGATGGTCTGAGGCATCCTCATTTCTTCTGCTCTCTGTAGGATGGTCCTGTCACTTCTGCTCCTACAGCAAAGCCGCATGAGCTTAAGACACCACGTTTGTCCCAGTCCCATGCACAACCTCACCAGCGAAGCCCACAACAGCCAGGGAAATGGATGAGGTGCCATATCAACTCTTGCTGAGGACTGAATTACTAACATTGAAAAAGTCACAAGTTTCTCCTCAGAGTTTGTTTGCATTCATGAGACAGAGAATTCTAAGGCTTTCCAAAAGACATCTGCTGTAGTATCATTTAAGACTCTTTCCAGTATCTCTTCGCTTGGACGTTTTTAAACAGTCACTCATGCTGTGTTTTGGATTGAGGATATCCACTTCTGTGAGCTAAGAGTCTGATTGCAACAGCTGTAGTTTTTAATATTGGCAATATTTAATAATTTGAGACTTGTTTTAAAATTCCAAGAGTTGTCAACATTTACAGACCTGTCACAAATAACATAACCCAAGTGTTTAAATTAATGATGGATAACAGTTAATATTAGAAGCACAAGGGCAGTGGGATTTAGTCAGCAGGGCATCAGTGAGGGACTCAGTGTTGTCTGTCTGACTATGTGGTCTGCCCCAAAGCATTTAATACTCTACCATCTCTGTAAATGAGATCTGAAGATCAGCAATGTTAGGTAATAGCTAGGATTACAATTATTCGGTTTACTATAACACAGTATATTTTAGCTCTCTAAGACAGGACAATGATACATCGATTTATGTGCTTTGTTTTCTAAATTTCATTAATTCTAAACACAATTCTGCATATTTAAAAACTTTGAAAGATACCTTTTCTTTGGAGAATTTGCTTGCTTTTCTGTTGATTTTTACATCTTTAGCTCAAGACAAGATTAAAAATAATAGAGTAAGACATCACTAAAATATTAAATGACAGGAGGAAGTGGTGTTAACCAAGATAATAATGGCTTCTATAGATAACCAGACCACACCAGGTAGGAAGGGCATGTTCTGTGCACAGGAAAAGCCATGATCTTGCAAAGGCTTGACTTTGAAGCATGTGACTTCGGTTCCTTTGAATATGCATGAAGGACAAGGTTAGAAAACAGCAGGATTAGTTAGGCAGAGGTTAGGTTCTGCTGCATTCCAGGCTGCTATTACTGTGCCAAATTCTTTGCATTCCCACTTTAAAGAAAGAACTTATAAAATATTTTTGTCAGATGCAAGGGGACTGTCATAACTAAGTTTAACTGAACTTTTAGCGGAGTACTGTAGACAATTATTATTATTATTATTATTATTATTATTATTATTATTATTACTGCAGGACTTTATTCCCTCCTTCTATTAATTGTCATCAAGCCTGACAGAGTTCAGAAAGCATTTGGATAATACCCTCAGGCACATGGTGTGACTCTTGGGGATGGTTCTGAGCAGGGCCAGGAAATGGACTCAATGATCCTGGTGAGTCCCTTCCAACTCAGCAGATTCTGTGATTCTGTGTTCTCCACAGGGCCCCATAGGACACTCAAAGTAGTGGGGGACAATTGGATTACATTCATACCATCAAAAAACTTCTCCCAGTTTATCTAGGGTTTATGATTTCCTAAGATGTCAGCTGTTGCCAAATACTTTAAAAAACATACAGGTATTTTTAAATATATCCTAGAGAGCAAAAAAACCCTTCAGTTGTAGCCTGATCCAACAGTTCAACATTTCAAATGGATAGGTTGTTTTGAATTCTTGCATACACCTACAGATATCTAAGTTTCTGGAATTCTTGCCTTCCTAATATTTAAACCACATAAGGGTACATGATTAAAAGTGAGTTAAAATTACTCAGATTTTCACTAAGTATTTCCTGTCTTTCAGGTAGCTAGTATAAATCTTAAACCTGACCTGTCTGAGGTGCATGCACTGAAGAGATATTTGCCCACATGGTCCTTCAAGAGAAAGGAAGAAATTTAAAAGAATTTTTAAAAAGTGTTTCACTGCTTCTGATCTTTTCATATTTAGCTCACAGTGTCCTTCCTATGAGGGTTGTCCTGCTTTTGAGAAAGAAGGCTCTCTAAATTGGCCACTGTGGCCACTGGAATGGTGTGCTGTGAACCTCTGGGTATATGGCTTTGCCTGTGCAGCAGTATTCCTGTTCATCCTGAGTAACAAATTTTTACTTAATGGCAACTATTTACTTTATGAAAAAGGCCCCCAAAACTAGATATTTAAGTTTGAATAGTCAAAACCACAGTTCTGTACAATTTAATACTTTAGTGTAACATATTGATACTAGAGATGTTCACTACTTTCACCTAAGCAGTCAAATATCAGGATCCTCTAATATATTCCTAGTATAAGAATAATGGAACAGCTAACTCTCCCTTCAACAAAATCCTCTTCCTATGAAAAAAACCCCATGATTGCCCATTACATTTGCACAACTCTGTGTCTCACAGATGAAATCTGGAATTTATATACTTCTGTGTTTAAGGGAAGGAGCTTTTCATGAGCTTATTCTCCGCTTTTGTTTTGTTAAGCAATGTATCAGCATTAATACCTCTGTGTGATACGAAGTCAGAACACTGCAGTCTTTCCAACCGCCAAAGATCCCAAGTTTGAATGAACTCTTCCAAGAACTACAGAACTCATGAAGCCAGATTTCCTCCAATTTGTATTCTAGCCACTGAAAGCCATGAGTCACCTCCCTTCACAACCACAAGCCTACCTTTGTTTAGTCCTCCCCTACCTATTTGGGATGGGCAAGAGGCTGGACTGCAGTTAAGTCTTAACTACGTGTGTACAGGTAGGCAAGCTGTTGTCCCTTGGACAAAAGCTAAGTGAACACATACCCCTCTCTGGGAAATTACTACTTTTTATTTGTTCCAAATGCTGTTTCACAAAACATGCAGAAACTTGGTATCTTTAATACTCATGCTCTCATGTAATATAAGATCTAAATCAGACAATGGCTTCAAAAGCAGCAGGGAGAGTGCAATTGAGAAAAAAAACAAACAACAAAACCCAAACCAACCAACCAAACCACCAAAACCAACCAACCAATCATTACCTAAGCTTTGTTTCCTTAGCATGCTAGGACTGTGTCAGCCATGCTCAAAGAACGGAAGGGGTATAGGGCCTATCATGATGAGAAACTTTCATACACTTGGAAGTTATTTAAAATTGGTGTCCTGGCTTACAGTGTATTTATTCTATTATCATGAGCTGTTTGAAACCAGGTGTAGCAATGTTCCTTGCCTCCTCCCCCGGACTATCTCCTGTTAATGGCCCATCAGTGCCTTGCCCCATGACTCACCATCCCATTGTGAGATGCTCTGCCCAGGGGAAGGAGCCAAGCATTCCCACCTGGATAAAATCTGGGGTCTGGAACAGCACAAGCAGCCTTACCTGCTGGGATCCCAGAGGACAAGAACTACAGCACCACTGGATTTTCTGAGGAGGACCAGACCTTTTCTACAAGATCACTGCTTCAACAGAACCACTTCAAAGAGAACTGCAGCTACCACCGAATCAGACTGCTACCAACACCCTGCCCGGCAGGGTGCCAGGTTGTACCCCTGACTCTGTCAGGTTAAACCAGTTTCTCTGTATTATTTTCTTGTTATATATATACATTACTAAAAAACCTATTATTCCTATTCCTCATATCTTTGCTTGAAAGTCCCTTAATTTCAAATTTACAATAATTTGGAGGGAAGGGGGTTGTATTTCCCATTCCAAGGGGGGCTCCTGCCTTCCTCAGCAGACACCTGTCTTTCAAACCAAGACAACTGGTGTAATCATTACTAATTCCTGGCCAGCAGTGCAAGAGAATTTAGACTTTTGCTATGCAAAGTCACCTCCATCTCACAATGTTTGAGTTCTAATGTAAGCACTAGCACCCATATCTGATATGAAAGAGCTTTTGAAATGTGAATACTCTGATACAGTGGAAGTTGCAACAACTTTTCTTTTAACCAAAAGTACTCAAACACTCTCTCAACCACTGAGATGTTTTGTTTTTCTTTCCCAACTTGTGAAATAGTTTTGCAATATTGACAAATGCACAAAAGAAACCCTGCATGTCTGCCAGCCTCTAGGGGAGAGACAATTTTGTACAGATTATTTCCTTTCTATCAAAGCAAATATTTTGCCCCGATCTCTCCTGTTATGTCACCTGCAGGAGTAAAATGGATATTTTAGAAATACGTCATATCTCTTTGTTTTGATTTGTACAACTTTACACCTTTTGCAGCATATATCAGTATTTTGCCTAGAAAAAACATGATCTGAGGAAGGAACATCATCCAATAGCCGTCAAGCATAGCTCATAGCTTGCACCCCATGACTGCTACTTTAAATTGCTGCTGATCTTGACCTGCATGCAAAATAGTATTTTCAGAGATCTTGTGACCTACCTCCTAATATTGCACTTTCAAATTGAGGGTGAAGAGTTAGGTTTAATAAAGTATTCAGTGTATCATTTTTTAGTGATAGAAAGTGGCATAGTTTGGTTTGCTAGACTCCAAACACCCCAGGGCTACCACTTCTTTCTGGCTAATATGTTGCTGTTGTGTCCTCTTTGGAGGACCTCACCCCTGGCAACCAGACCTGTGACGACCAGTCCAAGACATACTACATCTTTGAAATGGGAGAGACTCCTAATGCAAAGGTATCTCAAACTCATTAAGATGTAGTGCACTATATTGCACACATGGTATAGGCTCTTTCATCCCTGCTTCTCCTTCAAGGTGTCATCTATACCTATATCCTAATGACTCACATTATATATATTTTTGGTTTCTCCCTTTACAATTTTCTTCTTGTCAGAAACACCCAGTTACTATGCAGTTACTCACTACAACAAAAGCTGGCAATCAGGTTTATAATCAGAAAGTTAGTAACTGCTATTCAGATTCTAAAGGGATACACGTTTCTACTCACTGCCTCCATTCAATAAATTAGGTGTAAAATTACAGCTTTACTTCCTAGCTTTTTCTAAAGGTGTCCCAAATTGGGAAAGGGTGTACACCATCTGTACTAGCCAGCATTTTATTTATAATGATTGTTACTGCATCCAAATTTTTTCAATGCCAGTTTCCAACAGAATTCCCAGTTTTGAATTTTTACATTGTTGCCAGCTGTCCCTGTTAGTGGTCTCTTTCTAATTGTTGGAAAATACCACAAAAAAACCTGCAGCTGTTAATCCCCACTTCCCCATTAAATGCAGAGCTGAGCAGATGAGGATGATGACAATCACCTTCTTAATGGTTATTTTACTCTAATGAAGGGCATAAGTCATGAGTCAGGAAAAAAAAAAGCCAAAACAAATCACATCTTTGTAGGCACCTAACACTTTCTTTCACTTATCTTGATGAAATGGTCAACCTACAGACTGATCCTCTGGTAGCTGGCTGGATTCATAGATACATGTATGTCTCGGGGTGACTGTATGTTGTTGTATCCCCTACCACTGCTCTATGCCCAGACATGATTCCTGAGCCTTTCTATGCCTTTAAACTGGATACAAGAAACAGAGAAAAAAAACTGAGCGAACTTTTCAAAACAGTTTGTGCTTCAAGAACACAGAGATTAGCTACTTCTGCGGCGGGCAGAGGAAGCACTTTTTCTTTCTGGCTTTTCGGTCAACGGAGAGTTGAGTATTTTTTCGTCTTGGGACTTTGTTTTTTTTTTTTTTCCCTTCTTCTCTTCTGGACTTGTTC